>CM056049.1:187158192-187288192 GCA_029574335.1 Rana kukunoris
TTAAGATATGACTTTATCTTTTTACTTCATAAAATTTCCCGCCAAGGTCTGGGATAAATGCAAAATATCAAGTTACAAAAGCATACTAAAATGAACTTTAGTGTCATAAGGAACGCAATAAACTGACCAAACATTTCTGATAATATGAGGTTGCACTGAGTAAATAGATACCCATATGTCAAAGCTTAAATTTGTGTGCACCCATGAAATGGCAACATAATTCAGTACCCTATATTTTCTATAGGCGTTGCTTCCAAGACGCTATATAAGTCATTGGTGATACGGAAGGGATCTTGTGTACATCACATTGCAATACATCCCTTTCAGCTATTCTAAAAATAGTAGGGGTGACCCGGAAGTGACATCATACATGTCCCTTTCCTGGTCACCAAAGAAGGGGAAGAGAGCAGATGTGTGTCTGCTGTTTGCCATCCTCTCCACCAGACAGCACCCGCCTTGTCGGTCCTGGGTACGCAGTGGGCAAACCGATCCCAGGAAACTTTGCGGGAGCACGTGCTGGTGGGGGAGTAGTGCTGGTACCAAGGGTGTGTGGACAATCGGGCGGTAGATTCCCAGTGCAGCCACTGGATTGTGTGTGAAACCCCCGCTGTCAGCTCTCTGCCACCTACGGACTTGACAGCGAAAGGGTTAAAAAAAATCACACTGACGGGTTCCCTCTACTCTAGGTAGGGCACATGTAGGCACATGTTTATAGTGCTTAGTGGAACCACTCCAACTGCTTTATGTTCTGCATCTAACTAAAATGCTTCTAATTCCATTGTATTTCTGTATGTGCATGTCAGACCACCCAAGAGCTTCTCCATTCTACACCCTTATCCTTGTTGGCAAATTAAGGGAATCCTTGCCCGGGAAAAGTAATTTTTTATATCATTCAGCATTTTAGGGGGAGAATGTTAGGCGGGCGTACACACGCCGAGGTTCTCGCTGGAAACCAGCGAGAACCTCGCTGGAAGCTGCATTCCAGCGAGGACCTCGGCCGTGTGTACACGGAGCGCTCGCCCTGCCGTCGGGAATCCCGTAGAGCGAAAAAGAGAGCACGCTCTCTTTGAACAAGTATGCAGAACAGGAGTTTAGACTTTTCAGACTTCACTGGCTGCATGCTTGTTTAAAGCCAGGTAAAAAGCAGGATTACAGAAAATATCAATGGCAGTTTCCATCGATCCTCACAAATTTACTTAATAAGCAAAAAATAAGCATTATGAAAAAAATACAGTAGATTCAAAATAATTTTTGCATGCAAATGGTAGATACAAAAGTACAACCTGCTATAGACATTGGGCCAGATTCACAGAGCCCTTACTCCTGTCTAACTCGCGTTAGACTGGAGTACTTTCAAATTACGCACGTTTTTTCACTACTCTGAGGCCGCGTACACACGGCAGAAAACCTCGACGAGCAGAACACATCGTTTTGCCCGTCGAGGTTCTCTGCCGGCCGTCAGATTCGGCGACCCGCCCGTCGGGAAAGGCAACCAGCCATTCATCCCGACGGGCCGTCGAGCAAATAGAGAACCTGCTCTCTATTTCGGCTCGACGGGTTTCCCGACGGGATGCTCGCCGAATCCGTACACACGGCCGAGGTTCTCGGCAGAATGCGGCTCCCAGCGAGGTTCTCGCTGGTTTCTGCCGAGAACCTCGGCGGTGTGTACGCCGCCTGAAACCTCAAACCATGAAAATACGGCTGCGGGCTTCAATCCGACTGGCTTACGTGTTCGTACGCCTTCGGATCTACGCTGCAATAAATTTGCGGCCGCTGGGTTAAGTTCCCGTAGTTTTCCGCGTCGGGGTATGCAAATGAGCTTTTGCCGACGATCCACGAAATTACGAACGTCAATCGCAATCTCTTACGGCATCTTTAGTCATCTTTTTGCTGCGTAAAAACTATACCAGCTTTTTGCTGGTCTAATATTAGACAGCCCATGTTAGTATGGCAGTCGTTCCCGCGTAGAATGTCAACGTCTTTTTTTATTTTTTACGTAACTCGTCCGGGAAAAGGAATGTCCGTAAACGACGCTACTCAAACAACGAATGACGTAACGACGTTATGTCGCGCAATGCGCGGCGGGACATTTCTGAACGGAGCATGCACAGTTCGATCGCCGCGGGGACGCGCCTAATTTAAATGCTTCACGCCCCCCGAGAAATACACTACGCCGCCGTACCGTAAGGGACAAAATCTACCAGAATTTGGCGTATAGCCTGGTAAAATACGGCAGCGTAGTGTATCTCTGATACTCTGCGCCAATGTAATTGTATCTGAATCTGGCCCATTGTTTCTCTGCAATAGCTCAAATCTCCCAAGGTTGCACCCTGTGATGATGGAGCTGCATCCTGTGTCTGTCACAGAAAACAACTAGTATATCTCCCATTTGCACGCACAGGATATTAAAAATAATTGGACACACCTTGAGTACTTTAGGACTGGGATACCCTGCAATATCCACTCTACATCTCTATGGGAAGTTCCTTCCCTGATTCTATATATTTCTTTATATATATAGAATATATATATATATATATATATATATTCAATCAGCTAGTCCAGGAAGCCTCTCGTCTAGTCAGTGGGGGCATACCCTCTGGTGGACACATTCCATCCATTTACTTATTTGATATTCTGAGATGTCGGTGTGACTCAGCTTGGTTCGATTTGGGGCTCCTCTGCTGTGGCTAGTCCAACCTGCCTCCCCCGCCTCCTCTCTCGGTAGTTGGAGGTGAAGGCCATCCATCTGACCCAGTCCAGGGTCCTCCCTCCCTTCCTGCCCCCTTGGTTTGCACTCCTCTCTGGGACCAAGTTTTGGAGGTGTCGTGGGATTCATTGGTTTGGACTTTTTCCCAGTACGGTATCAGAAATGGCTGTACAAATGATATCACTCCCTGAAGAAGACCGTCAATACTGTTAGGTCGACACGCGTAGGAGTTTCTTTTGCTTATACAGCGCACGTGATCCAGTACTGCAATATGTATATATGTTATCGTATTCAATTGTCCAATGTTTCCATTTGTATTTTTTTGTAACTTTTAAGCTCATATCCTGAGTGCGGTTTCCAGACTCTTTTTGAACTTTGTTACCCAATAAATTTATACTTTTTTACATCTCATTGTACCTCCTTTCATACCATTTTGCTGCAACTCAAAGCCCCTAGGGGTAATTTTCTCACTTCTTTCCAAAATAATTGCTATCTGGGGTTATCTCAGACAGTTCGATTGCTTATTAATTTACTTAAAGCGGAGGTCCACCCAGAAATTTTTCTTTTTAAAAACCAGCAGCTACAAATACTGCAGCTGCTGACTTTTAATAAATGGACACTTACCCAAGGCGTATCTAGTTAAAATGGCGCCTATGGCCAGGGGTGGACTGAGTGACAACTCATGGGGCCCCTGGGCAATAGGAGATTACAGGGCCCCCAGGCAATAGGAGATTATGGGGCCCCCCAGGCAATAGATTATGGGGCCACACAGGGGGTGCAAACAAACTAAAAAAACTGTCACTGGGCCATCAATTGCTGCCACTGCGCCCATCAAGCGCAGCCACTGTGCCCATCAAGCACAGCCACTGTGCATATCAAATGCAGCCACTGGGCATATCAAATGCAGCCACTGTGCACATCAAACGCAGCCATTGTACCCATCAAACGCAGCTAATGTACCCATCAATAGCCCCTGCTCATTAAACAGTCCACATTCAGTGAAAGTTCATGCACTGTAAAGTTTGCAGTACATGAACTTTCACGAATGAGGACTGTTTAACCGCTTAACGCCCGCCGCACGCCTATGTACGTCCACAGAATGGCACGTACAGGCAGATGGGCGTACATGTACGTCCCTGCTTTCTAGCGGGTCGGGGGTCCGATCAAGACCCCCTTCGCTGCGTGCGGCGGGCAGCTTACCTTGGGGAGCGATCCGACTCGAGGGGGGCGGCTGTTAGTTTCTGTCCGCCCTCTTGTGATCGCTCCCAGCCAATCCTGTGAACCGCCGCCGTGTCATTTCCTCTGCCTGTAAAATGTAAATATAGGCAGAGGAAGTGATGCAGCTCTCCTCTTAGCGGTATTTTCAAACCGCCGAGAGGACAGAAGAGTCACAGTAAGTCGCACCTAACACTACACTGACACCAGTATACATAGGCACATTAACCCCTTGCGATCACCCCCCTACCCCCCTGTCACACTGTCACTGAATGCAGTCATCATATATGTACTGATCACTGCATTTAGTGTCAGTGTGACAGTTAGTGTGACAGCCAGTTAGTGTTAGGTCCAGGGTAGCCCCGTACCCCCCCTAATAAAGTTTTAACCCCTTGATCACCACCCTAGTTAACCCTTTCACGCCCTATTACCAGCGTCACTAAGCGATCATTTTTCTGATCGCTGTATTAGTGTCGCTGTTGCCGCTAGGTAGCTAATTTTTTTTATTGCGATTTTTTTTTACTAAAGACATGTGGCTGAATACATTTTGGCCTAAATGTTTGACTAAAATTTAGTTTATTTAATTTTTCAAAAAGTAAAAAATATTGTTTTTTTTTTCAAAAATGTCGCTCTATTTTTGTTTATAGCGCAAAAAATAAAAATCAAAGAGGCAATCAAATACCATCAAAAGAAAGTTCTATTTGTGGGAAGAAAAGGACACGAATTTTGTTTGGGAGATACGTCGCACGACCGCGCAACTGTCTGTTAAAGCGACGCAGTGCCGAATTGTAAAAACGCCTCTGGGCATTTAGCAGCATATTGGTCCGGGGCTTAAGTGGTTAATGAGCTTGTTGCACAAATTACTATTACCCTTTATTAATGATATCTATGGCAATGCATATTTATAATTTATTTCATCCATATTGAGCACTATATTTGATGCCTGGCACACACGCACAATCGCACATGACGACTTAAAAGTTTTTTAGTCATCATGCAATGTGCGGTGCGTGTGTGCCAGGCATCAAATATAGTGCTCAATATGGATGAAATAAATTATAAATATGCATTGCCATAGATATCATTAATAAAGTGTAATAAAGTCATTTGGGCAACAGCTGTTCACAAATCACTTAATTACAGTTTATTTATGATATGGCTATGCATATTTATTTTATCCACTGAACATTATTTTTTGCTGCTTGCTTCTGGTTGGCAGTTGGCACACTTGAATGTGATGACGAGGATCAAGTAGTACCTGGCTGCTATCTTTGGTGCTGCAGCTGGGTGTTCCCCATCAGGCCGCCATACATTCCTTCTCCCGTCCTCTCTTCTCCTTCTCACCTCATGTCACATTCCTGCTCTGGGGATAAGATGATGCAGCGCCTCGCCACTGTTACCTTACCCTACGTGGATCCGGTCTGGCCAGTCATCGGTCGTCATGGGGGCACCTGTCACTCCCTCCCCTAGGCCAAGTAGAAATATTAGCAATTACTGTGCCGGCCCTGGAAGCTACATTAGTGCAGGAGGCGGCTGCGGGAGGATGGGTGGGGGATTTTTATGCAGGGGGTGTCTTTTTGCGGCCCCCCTCCCCATGGCGCCCATGGCACTTGCCATGGCTGCCATACCCGAGATACGAAACTGCACCTGTCCAGTGTGCCCGCGATGTCGACAGCTGTGACCGGCAAGTGTCAGCCTAATAAGTGGACTCCTGTGACCTAGGAGAGAAGTATGGACAAAAATGCTTTTATCCATACATCTCTTTTAAAGCCCACCTTCTTTGCCGCAGCATGAATGTGTTATGTTTGTGACAAGAGATTAAGCACGATACATTGTCCATTCATGCAAAAGAAATCTGCTTATGTTTATATCACAAGGTTGAAGCGGCGTGAGTCAAAGGTAAGCAGAGCACTCTCTCTGTATCAGCAAAAAGAGTGTGTCTCTTTCCATGAGTATAATTATTGTTTTCCATGGACATTGGAAATTTCTTACATTGTTGTTATTTGGTTTCAGTGTTATACTGCTTACTGAAAAGCGCTATCAGAAAAAAGATTCTGTTATCAGTTCTGTACATACAAAGGTGAAAGGAGTTTCGGATGCTGATTCAAGAATATGGGACACAGCTGAATATACAACTCCTTCCCCAGTAAGTTATAATTTCATGTAACAGTTGTTTTCCATGTAGACAGCATGTACTGCTGATATCTGATTATGACCTATCTGTAGGCATGAGATGACAGTCATTAGATTAAACCACTGAACGACTGTTGGCTAAAATTACAGTAAAACCTTGGATTGCGAGCCTAATTAGTTCCAGAAACATGCTTGTAATCCAAAGTACTTGTATTTCAAAGCATTTTTTTTACTAGATATAAAGGAGAATAGAGGCACCTCTAATGCCGTGTACACACGATCGGATTTCTGATGGAATAAAATCTGATGGATTTTTTAGTTGGAAATCCGATGAAGCTGACTTTCATCAGTCTTGCATACACACTACCAGACTAAATTTCGACCGTGCCAAAACGCGGTGACGTAAAACACTACGAGGAGCCGGAAAAAATGAAGTTCAATGCTTCCGAGCATACGTCGACTTGATTCTGAGCATGCATGGATTTTTCTCCGATGGAGTTCCACACAGACGATCGGAATTTACTATCGTTTTTTTAGCCATAGGAAAAATTTAAAACATGTTCTATTTTTTTACACCGATATTAAAAAAGACCAATGGGGCCCACACACGATCGGTTTGGGATGAAAAAGGTCCATCGGACTGTTTTTATCAGATAAACCGATTGGGCTAGATTCAGGTAGGAGCGGCTTAAATCTAAACCTGCCTAGCGTAGGGTATCTACACTAAGCCGCCACAACTTTTTCAGGCAAGTGCTTTATTCTCAAAGCACTTGCCTGTAAAGTTCAGGCGGCGTAGTGTAAATGACCCGGCCAAATTCAAATTCGGCGGGTAGGGGGCGTGTATTAATTAAATAATGCGCGATCCCGTGCCGAAACATACTGCGCATGCACCGGCCGTGAATTTATCCCAGTGCGCATGCTCCAAATCACAACGTCATTACGCGAGCCCAATTCGCGAACGTTTTACATAAACGACGTGAAAAAAAAACGCTGGCACGCCATCCATACTTAACATTGCATGCGCCTCATACAGCAGGATTAATATTACGACAGACCTACGCTAACGCAAACGACGTAAAAAAATAGCACCGGCCGGGCGTACATTCGGGAATCAGCGTATAGGCTCATTTGCATATTTTAGACGTGAACGCCACCTAGCGTCCAGCCTAAAATATGAAAATAAGATTCAACGGCGTAAGAGACTTATGCCAGTTGAATCTAATGGAAATCTATGCGTTACTGATTCTATGAATCAGTCGCATAGATAGGAGGGCTCAGACGCAGAAATAAGACAGCTTATCTGGAGATAAGCCGTCTTATTTCTTTCCTGAATCTAGCCCATTGTCTGTACATAGCATAAGAGTAGCAATAAGTTGCTAAATGTTGTACCTTCATTAAATGTAACCATATTGCTCCACTTAGAGGCTCCTCTCTTCTTTTTTATATCAAGACATCGCTTGTATATAAAGGCAACATTTATTAAAACATTTTGCTTGTTTTACAAAACACTCTCAAACCAAATTACTCTCAAACCAAGGTTTTACTGTATTGCTAATATTGTCTAATCGTGATTGTTGATGTACTGATTTAGGTTTGTTAACCTGGCCATAGATGGATAGAATTTTAGAACTTATGCAAATTGGATGCATAACAGAAGAGTGTGACTGCCTCTCAATGGAGTTGGTTCACACACCTCCGGGGGGGCCACGGTCCGCACTGGAAAAGGGTCCCGTGCGTCTTTGGGTTTGTTTCAGTTCTGAATTCAGGCAAAAACTTGGACCTGATTTGCCCCTGAAACGGAGAACAGGGATGCACTAGTAGACTCCCTGCTGCAAGTCGCGGCCGCAGCTAGTGTGAACCTGGGCTGAATGAGAGAAATCAGTAGAAATCAGTGGATACCTCAAACTAAACAGTGTCTGACAGCAGCTGAGTGTTTTTTCTTCTTTAACCCTTTGACAATCTTCTTATTTCACAGGGTGGATCTTCATTCTTTGTTCTAACAAACACAATAAAAACAGAAAATCAAAAAGAAGGCAATTGCCCAGAGGTAAATACAACTTATACTTTTATTAAAAATAGCCTTGTTTCAGTGCCAGTATTATAATAAAAGTTTCATTTTGTGATAATACTGATTTATCAAGGGAAACATTTTAATTTGTCAAGAATATGTGATATTTTTCATTCTTAAACCCATTTTTCAAATATATTGTTAAAAATATATATACTGTATATAGTACGTTTCTGTCCAAGCAATGCATGCTTCTTATACCAAATATGTGGGTTGGTGTATTTCTTCAGCTAGGATTCAGTTCTTTACAATAAACGTTAAAGCTGAAATTTAGCTACATATAAAGACATACATTATTGCAGATTCAAAATCTTTAGCATGACATTAAACCTATTTTTAAATACAAGTAGTTGAGAAAAAAAAAAGTGCTTAAAGCTTGTAAGTGGGTTGAAACTAAGCCAGTTAGGTGAAGGTTAATGTCTTTCCCAGTTCTTTGGTTTTGGTGTGTTTTTTTTGGGGTCTGACCCACTTATTCAGTAATATATAAGCATGAGACAGTAGTCCGGAGCAGAGAGCCTGACAGTGGCGGCTGTTGGGTTCTTCTTTTAGGGGGCAGCAAACAAACAGCACTTACCTCTCTTGGAGTGCGGGCAGCGGTGGTTCCGGTGCCCACTCCAGAAGCTTGTGTCTTGTGTCAAGCATGTGTCTCCTCTTCCGCCAAAGTGCTAGGCATCCAATAGGACACTTGGCCAGTCGAGAAACATGTTTCCAACCTGCCTCCTGATTGGTAGGGAGGAACTTTAGTGTGAAAATAGCGAAAATACATTCGCTATCATCACACAACAGGATGGGATCAGAGTGCAATGCTCTGTGCTCCGAGACCATGCATTTTTTGAAGGCTATTCAAGCTTCTGTCTCTAATCAGGTGCTTCAAAAAAACACCCACCCTGTATGGAATCCATGGTCCAGCGCTCTGATATGTAGATCAGGGGGCTGGATGCACAGATAGGGAAGGAGTCACTGGAGCTCGAAGGGCAAAGAGTCTGAGAGCTGCATCTGTGAGGAGTAAAAAAAAATGTCGTCTGCTGCTGCGGTTGCCGTCATGTAAAAAGTTATAGAGACCTGGGGTTCAAGCAGCCTATCGTGAAGTGTGTGCCTGAGACAGGTGGTATAGCCTCTTGCAGGAGGGGGTTGTTGTTGGCATTCTCTGTGAGCGGTCTGTCTCCCATAGCAATAAGAGCAGATCAGGGCCGCAGAGGTCCCCAGCCTGTGCACAGGTATGAAGGATTAGGAGTTAAGTGAAGTCAAGTACACGCATGGAGTCCACACTTGGTGACACATGGGTCCCCATACCATTAGTGGGAGTGAGGTTGTGGTGATACACTGGAGGAGTGGATGTGGACAAGGCTTAGCGTGTCCCTTCTAAATGCAAGCTACAATTAAGTTGTACCTTGTCACAAGGACTGGAGAGTTAACTGGAGAACTTTTTGTCAGGAAACACAAGTACTTACCGAGGCCGAGATGCTGAGGACGGCTCACCTTTACGACCAAGCGCACCTGCCCCCTGGAATTTGAGACAGGAGGCAGAGGCACAAGGAGGTACCGGGGGGGGGTAGGTAGATGGGATGCAGGCACTGGAGGTCAGAGGCTGAGATGTGCAGTAGGTGCTGGAGGATCACCAAGGCAGGTGGAAGTGGTAAGTCCCAGGGCACAGTTCAAAAGCCAGCAGACAAATGGAAGCAGATCCGGGTACAGGTAAAAAGTCCGGGTTCCGGGTAGCGCTAAGACAAGTCCAGGTATGTAAGCCGAAGTTCAAGGGCAGGAGACAGAAGCAAATCCAGGTCACGGTCCGAGGTCAAAGGGGTTCAAGAAGGCAGCAGAGTTCACAAACAGGCCGAGGTCAGGTTTCCAGGTGAGAGCTGAGTCGGGAAGTAAATCCAGGTCAAAGGGCACAAGTCAAAGTGTCAAAACTTTACTCAGAGCTGACGATAAACCAGCAACCTGTGCAAAGACAGGGGCTGGTTTAAATAGGCCTGTCAGGTCTGTAATTGGTCCCGGGAGGAGGCGCGCATGTCCGCGCGCTCGTGCACGCGCCGCTGCGCCACGCACGCGCACGCGCCCCAGATGCGCGGGCACGCGCCGTGACGCGATTCTAACGTGCCTGTGCACGGATTGAGCGCTGTGAGCGCTGGGACCCTGACAGTGCCCCCCCCAAGGGGCGGACTCCGGACGCCCAAGCTGGACATCAACTCTGGGTGTTCCTGATGAAAAGTTCGGATTAGACGTGGAGCATGCAGATTTCTTGCGGGTTCCCATGAGTTATCTTCCGGGGGATAGCCCCTCCATTTAATCAAATACTGAAGCTGTCTACCTCTTTTTCTACAGCTGATGATGGACTCAACTTCAAATTCTTCCTCTCCCTCGACCTCTACTGGTGGAGGCGGAGGTCTTTCTCTTCCTTGGAAAGGATCAGGGGTAACAGGTTTCAGGAGAGAGGCATGGAATACTGGATGGATCCTGTAGGAATCCGGCAACGAGAGTTCAAAGGCCACCGCTTTGATCTTGCGCTTGATCCTGAAAGGGCCAATGAATCTTGGACCCAACTTTCGAGAGGGGACCGGTAATTTTAAATTAGTAGCAGATAGCCAAACCTCTTCTCCGACTTCAAAAGTAGGACAATCTTTCCTTCCTTTGTCGTAAAATCTTTTGTAGTCCTCCTGGGCCCGTTGCATCACTCTTTGTAATTGTAGAAAGTTTAATTGGATAGCTGTTAAATGCTCTTGGGCCGCCGGAACAGGTGTTTCTGGGAGGGCATCAGGAAGAAAGGGCGGGTGAAAGCCATAGTTGGCCCAAAAGGGTGTTTGATTCGTGGTGGCATGGACGGAATTATTATAGGCGAATTCAGCGGAAGGTAAGAGGGACGACCAGTCATCTTGAGAGGCGGAACAGAAACATCGGAGGTACTGCTCCAGCGTTTGGTTAGTCCTTTCCGTTTGGCCGTTACTCTGGGGGTGATAGGCAGAGGAAAGGCAGGTCTTGACTTCCAAAGATTTACAAAGTTCCCTCCAAAATTTTGAGGTGAATTGAGAACCCCTATCTGAAACGATGCTCCTGGGCACCCCATGAAGCCTGACGATTTCCCTGAAGAAGACTTTGGCTGTCTCTAGGGCAGAGGGAGTACCGATCATGGGCACAAAATGTGCCATCTTGGAGAGACGATCTACTACGACTAGGATTGTGGTGAAGCCTTCAGAAGGTGGTAAGTCGACAATAAAATCCATAGAGATTTCAGACCAAGGCCGTTCTGGAACTGGTAGAGGCTTGAGTAACCCCCAGGTCTTGGTTTTAGGACCCTTATTACGTTGGCAAGTGGTACAGGAGGCAACGTAGGCTTTACAATCTTGTCTGTAGCTTGGCCACCAAAAGTATCGTAGAACCATCTCCATGGTCTTTCGTGCTCCAAAATGACCTGCTAGTTTACGGTCGTGAAAGGTGCTCAAGACCAGTTGTCTGGATTCTGCTGGAACGAAAATTTTCCCTCGGGACAAAAAGATATCGTGATGTTTTACCAATGAAGACACCTCTGGATCAGAACATTGTCTGGATGAAGCCTTAATAGAATTTAACAGGTCGATTTGAGAGACTAGTAGAAAATTCCGAGATGACAAAATGGTGCTTGGTTCAGTTATGGATGGAGTTTCAGGGAACATTCTAGAAAGAGCGTCTGCTTTTCCATTCTTTGAACCAGGTCTGTAAGTGAGATGAAAATTAAACCGAGAAAAAAAAAGAGCCCAACGGGCTTGCCTGGGCTTTAAACGTTTTGCTGTCCGCAGATATTCAAGGTTTTTATGGTCGGTAAAGATCATTATAGGATGAGCCGATCCTTCTAGCAGATACCTCCACTCCTCTAGGGCAAATTTGATAGCAAGCAGTTCCCTGTCACCTACATCATAATTCTTTTCGGGTGGAGTTAGTCTCCGAGAGGCATAGGCCACAGGGTGTAGTAGGGACTTTGGCCCTTGTCTCTGAGATAGCACGGCTCCTGTAGCAGTCTCAGAGGTGTCTACTTCCAAGGTAAAAGGCAACATTGGATCGGGGTGTCGCAGAACAGGAGCGGAAGAAAAAACTAATTTTAGTTTCCTGAATGCTTCTTGGGCCTCCGGTGACCAGCAAAAAGGATGACCTTGGCGGGTAAGCTGAGTGATGGGGCTCACGATGGAGGAGAACCCCACAATGAACCGTCGATAGAAATTGGCGAAGCCGATGAACCGCTGCACCCCTTTCTTGTCCACCGGGGCTGGCCATTCCTGAATAGCTTTAACCTTTTGAGGGTCCATGGCGACGCCACTGGTGGATATAATGAATCCCAAGAATTGCACGGAAGATTTCTCGAATTCACATTTCTCAGCTTTTAAGTAGAGTTTATGTTCTCTGAGTATGGTAAGCACTCTCTTTACATGGCACCTATGTAGGTCTAGGGAAGGTGAGAAAATAAGGATGTCGTCCAGATACACGACCAGGAAATCGTCCAGGTGTTCACGGAAAATGTCGTTAACTAAATGTTGAAAAGTGGCTGGGGCATTGCAAAGTCCAAAAGGCATAACAAGGTACTCAAAGTGCCCAAATCTTGACCTGAAGGCAGTTTTCCACTCGTCTCCTGCCCTAATTCTGACAAGATTGTAAGCACCCCGTAAGTCCAACTTAGAGAAGACTTGAGCTGATCGGAACCGCTGGAATAATTCTGATATGAGGGGAAGCGGGTATCTGTTTTTAATTGTAACTTTATTGAGCTCCCGATAGTCAATACAAGGTCTAAGAGTTCCGTCTTTTTTCTCACAAAAAAGATTCCCGCTCCAGCCGGGGAAGACGAGGGACGAATGAATTTCTTTTGCAGATTTTCGTCAATATAGGCCTTGAGGGCCTTTAATTCTGTCTCGGACAGCGGAAAAATGCGGCCAAAGGGAATCTCGGCGCCGGGTAAGAGGTCAATGGGGCAATCATACAGTCGATGGGGCGGAAGGCAGTCGGCTTGCTGTTTGTCGAACACATCCGTGAATTCCAGGTAGACGGAGGGAACGTTCCGGAGAGTTTCAGGCGAGGTTGTCACGGCAGAGCAGGAAACAACTGGAGATGGAAGGCAATTCTGTGAACAGTATGAGGATGTAAAGTTAACCTCTTTCTTTAGCCAGTGTATGACCGGTTGGTGTGCTTGTAGCCAGGGAAGACCCAGGATGATGGGAAACAGTGGGGAAGGAATGAGGTCCAGACGTAGAAATTCCTGGTGACCGGAGTCGGTGGTGGCACGGATAGGTGCGGTTTCTTGCGTGATGAGTCCAGATCGGGGTAGAGAACCGTCAGCTAAATGAATTTGAAAAGGATGGTTTTTGTTGCGAAGGGGTACATGAAGCTTTTGAGCCAATGTAGCGTCCAAGAAACAGCTGCATGCCCCGGAATCAACTATGGCCGGTAGACGAGTTGCCCCTTCCGGTAACTGCAAGGAAATGAAAAGAACAACGTGAGCCTGAGAAAGGTTTGCAATATTGTAGCTGAGAGTAGGTTGTAGTTTGGACTTACGAGGCCTTGTTGGACAGGAGTGAAGGAAATGACCAGCTTCTCCGCAGTACAGACATAAGTTGTTTTGACGTCTCCGCAGTCTCTCCTCGGAGGTAAGCGGGGCTCGGACCAATCCAACTTGCATAGGTTCAGGGTCCGGGAGGTTTATGTTTTGAGGAGCTGCAGGTGGCTGTGGAGCCAGAGTGGGCCTTGGATGGGCCCAGGTAGAGCGTGGAACTTGATATCGTTCAGAACGACGTTCTCTCAGGCGTCGATCCAGCTGCGTGGCGGTTTGAATCAGGTCTTCAAGAGTGGCGGGACTTCTGTCCGAGCCAGCTCGTCCTTAAGAGATTCCGACAAGCCTTGGCGAAACTGGTATTTTAGCGCAGCCTCATTCCAGCCTGTGTCGGCTGACCATTTTCGGAACTCGGCTGTATAGTCCTCAATAGGCCTTCTACCTTGGGTAAGGTTATGGAGAATAGTTTTGGCAGTGGCCGTACGCTGTGGGTCATCATATAACTTCGCCATGTGTTCAAAAAAGGTATCTATGGTGTTTAGGATTGGGCTCTGTTGCTCCATTAGAGTGTGAGCCCAGGCTTGAGGTTCTTCTGAGAGAAGAGAAATGATAAAACCCACTTTCACAGTCTCTGAACAAAAGGTTCTGGGCTGAAGAGATAAATATAAGGAGCAAGCATTTTTAAACGCCCGGTATTTCCGGCGCTCACCTGAAAAACGTTCCGGGATAGGCACACGTGGTTCCGGGTGGGTCACCATTACGGCCGGGCTAGAGGCGACTTGAGGTGCTGCAGCTCCAGAGGATGGTGGTGCAGGTGGAGATGAGGGTCCAGGAATCACGGCCAGCTGTTGGAGACGGCCATCTATTTGGAGGTAGCCATCTTGCAGCTTTTGAACTGCGTCAGTAAGTGCGGACACTTGCATGCAGAGTGTTTCAAATGGTGAGCGCGCCCTGTCGGCCTCAGACATCTGGCTGGTTTATACTGTCAGGAAACACAAGTACTTACCGAGGCCGAGATGCTGAGGACGGCTCACCTTTACGACCAAGCGCACCTGCCCCCTGGAATTTGAGACAGGAGGCAGAGGCACAAGGAGGTACCGGTACCGGGGGGGTAGGTAGATGGGATGCAGGCACTGGAGGTCAGAGGCTGAGATGTGCAGTAGGTGCTGGAGGATCACCAAGGCAGGTGGAAGTGGTAAGTCCCAGGGCACAGTTCAAAAGCCAGCAGACAAATGGAAGCAGATCCGGGTACAGGTAAAAAGTCCGGGTTCGGGTAGCGCTAAGACAAGTCCAGGTATGTAAGCCGAAGTTCAAGGGCAGGAGACAGAAGCAAATCCAGGTCACGGTCCGAGGTCAAAGGGGTTCAAGAAGGCAGCAGAGTTCACAAACAGGCCGAGGTCAGGTTTCCAGGTGAGAGCTGAGTCGGGAAGTAAATCCAGGTCAAAGGGCACAAGTCAAAGTGTCAAAACTTTACTCAGAGCTGACGATAAACCAGCAACCTGTGCAAAGACAGGGGCTGGTTTAAATAGGCCTGTCAGGTCTGTGATTGGTCCCGGGAGGAGGCGCGCACGTCCGCGCGCTCGTGCACGCGCCGCGCCGCTGCGCCACGCACGCGCGCGCGCCCCAGATGCGCGGGCACGCGCCGTGACGCGATTCTAACGTGCCTGTGCACGGATTGAGCGCTGTGAGCGCTGGGACCCTGACACTTTTGTGGTGCAATTGTACATGATATAAGTTCATTTCTAAAGCAGAGGCCCACCTTAAGGTAAGGTGACCAGATTTTTTAAATGAAATCTGGGGACATTAACTATTTTATAAGCATATTTTCCTCAAATTATATATTCAGTGTATGTGGTATGTGGGGAGAGCTGCAGAGGCGTCTCTAGGGGGGGCCAGAGGGGGCCCTAACCCCCCCAACATTATGCTGTGCCTCACCATGTGTCCCCCCAAAAAAAAATGTTTTTTTTTTTTTTGCTTTTTTTTTTTTCTCCTGAGAGGAAGAGTGTCCCCAGTCAGCTCTGAGGGGCATTCCTCCCCCTCCCTCTGCTCGCTGACACTGCATAATGCAAGCATTCAGAAGAACACCCGCCGAATCTGCTCCTTCCCATGCATCCTCATTGGCACGGAGAAGAGCAGGTTACAGAAAGGACTCCATGAGCACTGTGGGGGAGGGGGGGCCCAAGCCTTCATCTCAGTTACTGAAAAAACAGACTGATTTCTCCTGTCCTGTAAATTCCGAGAGTGGTGACTGCAAGCTGAGCCGAGTGTCAGTCTATGACACTCTTTTACAGCCCAGGGAGTCCAGCCACCTCCCCCCCACTCTCCTCACATACGAGCAGGGAAGAATACAGCTCCTCCTCCTCCTTTCAGTCCCACCCACACTATCTCGGTGTGCTGTATCTGAAGAGAGGGGATGTGTGTTCAGGAAATATGAAAATCAGGAGCATGTGTGTGAATGATGCCTGAGATTCTAGCCTGGACCGTGGGTAAGTGTGTGCACTGAAGACTGCAGTACACTGTAATCACTGAACTGCATTATGTCCATCCCTTCTCTCCTCCATCTGTCTCCCTCCCCTCTCCTGTTCTTTCAAGACATTCACAATTTACTTTCTGTAACGGTCACCACCATTTACGATAATCCATTCCATCGCCCCACGACAGCTTATCCGACAGTCCGACAGACATCAGACACGACCCATTTCATTTCCCAGAATAACCGAGACAACACAAGCTCTGGTACTGGTTCCAAAATGAATGAATGAATCCTTTAATGGTAACTTAGCTTTCTTATATACAGTACAAGCATGTTACAGTTAATCACAGGGACAAAGACACACTCCACCCACACATCACACAATGGGGCTTCATACACATTCTTTTAGATAATGACATTCCAATGAGTTAATTACTACTCATTACCCAGACGGTCTGCTCCGCATATAGAGGGGTTAATTACTACAACTTGACAAGTCACATTCCACATCTTAACAGTGTCATTAGCATACACAATGAACAGGTCTTAGGAGCAGACCTAATTAGCACAATGGACACAAAACAGTATTAGCATCACACAATGGAATATCTAGGAGCAGACTCAATTAACACCTCAAAACCATGTGTTCCCACATTGAATGAATACACTTTATTGACCTGTCGGAGTCAGACTTTAACAACTTGTAATATTTAAAGATATCCTGCAAAACATGAATTATCAGTATTGTCCCATCCCATGTAATTTATCATTATCATTTCTCAGTCACCCTATGCCCAAAAGGGGCACAAGATGACCCTAGACCCAAGAGTCATTAGTGATTCTGGCACAGGAGTACCACCCATCCTTCAAAAGTCTCTGGGTGTCACAGGCCATTCTGTTACACTTTCACTTTCAGTTAGGCAGGTAATATACAGTGCAAATTTCTTTCCTACATCCACAGATTGCAGGAAAGAAACTTGCATGATTCCCCCATCAACAGACAGTGCTGACAGGGGAATATCCCTCCTGCCCAGCAATTGTATTCTCCCGACAAACAGTGATTCTCACTAGTGGCTATACAGCAACCACTAGTGATAATCATAAGAGAATCTGCTCATTAATGGTTCAAATCTCAGCCAGTTCCTGCTGAACCAGCTGAGATTTAAACTGTCTATGGCTGGTCTTAGCTCTTAGGCAGCCCATACATTGATCACTTTTTTTCATTCAACTATTAGGTTGAATGAAAAAAAAAAAAAGAAATTATCCAATTACCCCATCTACACATTATAGGTGGATTGGGAATCCTCCCAGTCCTGTCCTGGCTATTCACAGCGCTGGTCTTACTTTATGGGGCTGATGTACAGGAGGGCCAGCACAATTTGTTGTTAGAGATGGGCTGGGCATGTTCAAAAATCCACATGACAGAGCCTGCCAGGAAGCCCACACTGCACAGCGCTAATCACAGGCAGTGAGAGATTACCTGGTCCGCAGCTCTGCACAGATCAGGAAATGTCTCACTGCCTGTGATTAGCACTGTGGAGTGTTGGCTTCCTGGCGGGATTGGGCATGTGGGATTTCAAACACACCCGAGCCCATCTCTATTGGTTGTAGACAGTTGAGTTCCCTGCAGGTTGCTTAGCAGCAGTGGAGCCCTCTCTGACATGCTGATCGGGATGCAATCCAGGTGATGCTCCCAGTCAAATCCTAGTGTTAAATATCAGAGATTTTATTGATCAAAGCCCACACTTTACAGGCATAGAGCCCACACTTTACAGGCATAGAGCCCACACTTTACAGGCATAGAGCCCACACTTTACAGGCATAGAGCCCACACAGCTGCGGAGCATACGTTTGATTTTATATATATATATATATATATATATATATATATATATATAATCAATGTGTGTGTGGTTGTACTCTTGATGCTAATAAATACTGTATTTATTTGATCTGACTAGGAGCATCATCTGGATCACATCCCGATCAGCATGTCAACAGAGAAGGTTATACAGCATTACTGCTGCTAGGTGACCAGCTGGGGGCTCAGCTCTCTATAACCAATAGTGCCAGCCTTGTCCTGCATGCACCCATAATGTCACCAGCACTAGGTCCTAATGGACTGCCGCCGCTGCCAAGGAGACAGATGCCAGACCAGCGCTGTCAATAGCAGGGACAGGACAGCTGGGGAACCCCACAGTGGCAGAACACCAGGGCTCGGTGGCAAGACAACCTTTGCAACCCTGAGAGTTCTCCCACTGCTTTGGACCCTTATATTTTCTTGGTGTGCTGGTGACATATATCTCTTGTTTTCTGCCACCCTGGGGGGGCCCAGTATAGTAGGAAGGGAGCTCACTGCAGAACATGTAAAAGGACCCATTGTGGGATCATAGTAAAGGGCCCCAGGAGATATATATATATATCTATATATATAATTGCATTTTATAGTTGCCCCCCCTACTTTTGTCCCTGTCCCCCCATGTGCCCCCCCTAAATATGAAAGCTGGAGACGCCACTGGAGAGCTGGAAAGGGGAGAGCAGAAAGGAATACAGGCTGGGGGCAGCGAGTTGAAGAAACAATTCACTATGAGACAGGGGAGAGTACAGGAGTGACTGAAAGTATCTGGAAGGGGGGAGGGGTAAGAAACTTAAGGAGGTTGATAGAAGATAATGCAGGAAGGAGAGCTGATATCAGAGAACCGAGCCATGCAGGGAGAATGCCAGGAGACTGTGAATCGTCAGCTAATGGAGCAGAAAGTCAGAGGGAGAGAGACACTTGTCAGCAGCTGGGCCCCATCACTTGATGTTCTTCCTGCTCACTAAACTCCGGTATATATGCTCCCGTTGCTTGACAAAGGGGGCGGAGCTCAAGATATCGGCCCCGCCCATCCCCGACATCAGATCTTCAATCTGACAGCTACCTTCCTTCTCTCTGCAGCTATACACCCCGCTTGCTCCCCAATAACTGTATGTACTGAATCCAGGATCACATTGGTGCATTTCCTGTTTGGCTGTCAACGTCCCCGGCTGTTGGCTGGGGACAAATCCAGGGACACACAAGCTCTGGGGACGGTGTCCTCAAATCCGGGACTGTCCCCGGAAAACGGGGACGTCTGGTCACCGTCACCCTATCTTAAGGTGGCCTCAGCCTTGTCCTAGGGCAGTGATGAAAACAGCACAGAAGTAAAGGTACTCCATCTGTAGTAAGTAAAGCAATCCTGTTGCCCCCGGGGGTAGGCCTTTCATGTTACCAACACTTGGCACCCAACGAGTAGGGAAACACGGAGGAGGTACCATCTGCCTTCCTGTTTACAAGCTGTACTCTAGGCCAGTGTTTCTCAAAATTTCTTCAGTCACATGTGAGGTTGGGAGATGGTAAGACTTCACAGTTAGGATGCATTTTTACTACCCCTCAACTACTTCTTCTTTAGCTGCAGCTGCCAGGGTTGTGAACATGCTGTGGCTGTGAAGTTTTGTGGCTGTGGCAGAAATTATATTCCCTATCACATTCAGTGGGCAATACTAACCCTAAATGTGACGCATTCAGGTCAAATGGGGCTGCGCTGCAACCATATGCATTGCACACGATTGCAACATGTTGGTGCTGTATTTAAAAGAAACAGGTGGTGAGGAGGTGACATATCACCTTTGTCACCTGTCAAATATCTTGGAGTGGCACTCCTTGCCCCTAGTGTGAACAAACCCTAAAAAAACAGAGACACTAATTTAGAAAAGTAGTTATATCGAGTGTAGAGGTCAAGATCAAAAGTAATAGGCAGACATACCCATCTAAACATACGTACATATACACATATTGTACATGCAGACGCATAAACTTGCATACACACAGATACATACATACACTCATGCACATATGGCTCCCACTTCTGCCTCTGTGAGAGCAGGGAAAGAGGAGAGAGCTGCTGTGGATGGACACATCGCTGTATTTTTACAGGTACTCTAATGCCGCTTACACAAGATCGGAATTTCCAACAAGAAAAGTTTGATGGGAGCTTTTGGTTGGAAATTACGACCGTTTGTAGGCTTCATCAGACTTTTTCTGTCAGAATTTCCGACAAGAAAAATTTGAGAGCTGGTTCTCAAATTTTCCGATAAGAAAAGTATTGTCAGAAATTCTGGTCGTCTGTATGCAACCAAAAACCATGCATGCTCGGAATCAAGTCGACACATGCTCGGAAGCATTGAACTTAATTTTTCTCGGTTCGTCATAGTGTCGTCCGTCACCACGTTCTGGACAGCCAGAATTTTGTGTGAGTTTGAGCCACGGTTTTCTTGTCGGAATTTCCCATCATGTGTACGCGGCATAAGTATAAAGGGAGGTGAGAGGGCAATACAAATATTTGACATTTTGTTACCCTAATGCAGGGAGTGCATTAAAGGGGTTGTAAAGGAAAACATTTATTTTCATAATAGGCATCCTTTACCTGCAGACATTCCTCTTTTCACTTCCTCATTGTTCGTTTTTGCTCAGAAGTTGCTCTATTTCTTCTCTGTTCTGTTCACTTCCTGCTTGTCTGATTGTTACAGTAAAGCCTCCGTGAAGGGAGGCTTTACTGCGGTGGTCAGTGATGTGCTCGCCCCCTCCTGGTAACTACATCTGTGCGGCAGGACGCTCTCTACGTGTTAGAGACTTCAAGGAGGTGTACCGCAATGCATACTGGGAAATGTAGTTCTTGCATGAACCAGGAAGTAAATGAGAGAACAGAAACTAGAACGCCGGAGGTGATATAGATGAAGGAATTTAATAGGTATTTACTCGTTTTTTAACAGAACCATTACACTATTCTCTCTGTCTACCTTGCAGACATTAATTTTAGGCAAAACATTTTTTTCCTTTACAACTCCTTTAGGTAAAAAATATCCTGCCTTTAGAACCACTTTATGTCCTGGTTTTCCTTATCAAATAATATGTTTTTTTAAAGCAGCTGAGAATAAATAGAGGAAGTTCTTTGAGATCACATATGTATATAACTTCAGACTGCCAGGTATTTTGATTTTTTTCATTGTATTGCATCATAAATAATGCTTGGGGAGATGTTCGCATGCTTTGAAGGAATACCCTACCATGCACTTTGAAGCTTTAGATCTTTTAATTAGATGTAAGTTCATCCATGAATGTATTCTTTTTTTATTTTTATTTTTTTATTACCACTTCAGACTCAACCACAGCAGGAGATTTGCTCATGATGTCATTCTTTAGTATCGTCTCTTCACCGGTTTCGCATCATTTGTGATTTTCCGAATACTAATTGATATAATTATCTTTTACTTCATTATATTTTATTTTCCTTATATATTTTTTCCCTTTCCCTCCCCTCTCCCTTTCTCCTTTTCCCCTCCCCCCACACCCTTTCTTTACCTTTTATCCCGTTATTTGTTGATTTACCTATCGAATTTAATTATATACCATAATCACCCCCCTCCTACCCCTGTCCCCTAATGGTTTGTTCCTTCCTTGTTTTATCTTCTTTTCATCTTCTATTATTTTTCCAAGGTATTCCTCCGATGATTTAAAATCTTTCCACTGAATGTATTCTTGATACACGTTAGTTTGAAGAAAATATACTCCTAATGAAATTGCTAGAGGCTGAGAAATACCTATATGTTTATTTTCGTTGTATTGTAAGTAATGGAATGCTTTTCTACTTTGTAGTTTCCAAGCCCCAAAACAATTTGTTCTCAAGATGATAGCTGCAAAAAAGGTCATGCTGACCCACAGAGTAATGGTATGTTCTCTCTTTCATATCCATGCTTTGTTAGAAATTCAGCTGTTTATATATGAGAAACCTAGCAGAGAAAGTTTGCTCGGTCACAATGAACATGAATGTTTGAGTCGGCTGTGCTGAAATGTATAAAGAAGGCAAATGCAGTTAGTAAGAACAATAATACTCCGTGATTTGGCTGTAAACATAGTTGTCAGACGTTGGGGAACAGAGCAGGAACAGTAATTTGACTCAAGCCAAGTCGTACACACGACCGGTTTTCTCGGCAAGAAAACTGCTGGGAGAGCTTTTTGCAGAGAACCGATCGTGTGTATGGTTTCTCGCTTGACGAGAAAAATAAAGAGCCTGCTCTCTATTTTCTCGTCTGGATTCTCTTCAGACTGTTTTCCGATGGGAAAACCGGTCGTGTGTATGCTTTTCCGAGTCTTAAAAACTCAGAATCAAGTATAAGATGGGAGAGCTCCTTCTGGTAAAACTAGCATACATTCGTCAAGCTGTAAATTATTGCATCATTTAAATGCTGCGCATTAAAATCTTCTTTATAATGGTACAATAATGAACAATTTTAAATTATTATTTAATTTCTAGTGATCTCCATGATTTGATTTTTAATTTTGTTGTGTCAAGATGCCACAATTAAAACATTATTATCTTGTATTTTTTACCTTCAAGGAGATTGGTTGTTATTATCTGTGCCTTTTTTAATTAGACCTTTTTTATTTTAAAGTTACTTGCCTACTCACAAGCTAATTTTTTTAGTTTAATAAAAACACATAGGCAAGTATTAGCTGTAAAAATGTATTCCATTTATTCTGGTATATAAGAAAATAAATAGAAGGCAGCACTGGCGAACCTGCTGCAATTTGCGCATCTTTGGGACCCCAGGGCACACATCAACTCTGTGTGGACACTAAAATTGGGACCTTGAGAAGCACATACAGTTGGGAGCACAATCTGATCCTGGACTCCCAGAGGTCAGGAACAGCAGCAGGTGAGATATATGTCCCAAGTCTGTGGTACTACAACAGCCTGCCTTCTGTCAGACCACATTGAAGCAAGGCCATCACTTTCTAGTCTTTTTGGTAGCCTTCCCTGTAGTCTTCTTGGTAGCCTTCCCTGCAGCCTTCTCTGCAGCCTTCCTTTTGCACTTGGTTGGAGCCTGTGTCTCTGGAGGTGTACTTGTGTCAGGAGGAGGAGAAGAAGGTGAAAGAGAAAGGGGGTGGATGAGAAGGAGAAGGAGGTGGAGGAGGATGGCCGACCTCACAAATGGCAGTATTTGGGGTAAGTGTCCCCATCAACCCCTTATTTAGTAAGCTTAGAAGGAGGGGCTCACATAGGAGGCATTGGTCCATCGCCATCTGGTTCACCTTGGCACCAACTAGGGAGGCATAGCTCTCTTCAGGGGTGGTTGGCTGTTGGGGGGTGGAATGTACCTCTCTAATCGGGGCCATTGCTTCCTCACTCACGCTCCTATCCCTCCTGGTCCTTCTTGTTGGAAGGCGGATGGGAGGCACCTGACATCTTGTTCTGCCACTTGGCCCTGCCTCCTCCTGGCTGCCACTGGGCCCTGCCTCCTCCTGTCTGACACTTTCCAGACCCTCATCCTGGCTGACCTTATCCTGTGTATAAAAAAGGGACATATAGTTTTAGTTTTTGGTTCATCAATCAGACACAATTTTGAATGCATGCAAATTGAATGTTAATAAATAGAAAAGACTATCATCTGACCCCAGCATTTTTCCTTCTTCTCCCAAACTTTTTTTGGCCACTACTGTCTATTGATGTGTCAAACACTTTTTGATCAAACATTATAATTTCTTTTTCATATTAACATCTATTTTACAGCATTAATTTTATCACAATAAATCTTTTGAAAATACTATACCGGGCTCCAGATGTCCAAGTCAGGTTCTTCCAGGATGGAAGGCTCTTCTTGCTCTAGAGAAGGCTCGGTTTGGCTGCAGGGAAGGCTGGAGGGAAGACTACAGAGTGATTGCCTTGCTTTAAGGTGGTCATTTAGAAAGGACAATCTGTTGTAGTACCACAAATTTGGGACATAAACCTTCCCTGCTGCTGCTCCTGACCTCTGAGAACCCAGGACCATAAAGCCCTCTATGTGCCTCTCAAGGTCCCAATTTTAGTATCTAGCTGACCGATGGTTGCATGGGGCATCCGTGTGTGCACACATTGGAGCAGGGTCTCCAGCGCTTCTGTCCTTACCCCTTTATTTTATGGATGGGGTTTTTTGTCTCCCACTGAGTGGGCAGCTCCCTTAATCTATCAGTGAATTCATTGGGTTTACATCCACTTTAAGGACATCATTGATGTTTTGGGGTGAATAGAATAGTTTTAAAATCTAATTTTTGCACTTTTTCAAACAAGCCAAAATTTTGAAGATGCACACAGTGTGTCAACATGTGCTATCTGCCATTACGGGATAGCCATGTACTTTTTTTTTTGGTGCAACCCCTTCCTTGCAAATCAAGTAGGTGAAAGGAAGAAGGGGTTGCACCCCCAAAACATGTCCATTGATCCCCCATGATGGCAGATAGCACATGTTGACAATAGGGATCAGGAGGGAAATACCAATTTTTAAAACCCCAAACATTGTGTGCATCTTCAAATTTGGCTTGTTCAGGGGTGACAACACCCCATCTTATGAAGGGCAGATAGACATTTTTCTAAAACTAGAATGTCTGATATTGCCTAGAGATTTACAATGTTGTATTTTGTTGTATGTTAATGAGAGTTGTGTATATTTGGAAAAAAAAAAATGCCTATTTATGGCCAAAAAAAAAAGAAGAAAATGTATCTTTTATACCCCTAAAAATGTTGTAAAGTCCATGTGTGAATGTGCACAGAGTAAAAATTTTGAACAACTACAAAGTGTGGCTTCTTTCTCAAATCCGCTATAACCTTTTTTTTGTGTTTAGTTTTGGTGTTACCAGTGAAATGGTTGTTATTTACTAAAGGAAAATACACAAGCAATACATCAAAAATAAAAATTAAGCAGATTTCTTTTTGAAAAGGATTAGAAATTGCCTAGCATAGGAATGGCCCCCCTACCCGTGAAATATTCAACATGTTGCTGCCGAACTGCACGGGCGTTTTGAAGGGGCAAGCCAGGATGGCCAGATTCTTGGCCCGGCAGGTTATTCTCTGCTGATGAAAGTTGGACCTCACAAATTGTGGCCATATAAGTTGGCGAAAGTCTACGCAAAAAATTGTGGAGAATGCAGCAGCAAAACACAATGTAGTTTGTTTTATACTCCGCTATGTGTATGGAAGTAAGAAATAGGTGGAACCGGCTGGCCATTATCCCAAAAGCATTCTTCACAACTCTTCAGGCTCTGGCCAGCCGGTAATTGAATACCCTCCTCTCCGGGGTGAGGGTCCTCTGGGGGAATGGCCTCATGAGATGCTGTCCCAGTCCAAAGGCTTCATCAGCCAGAAACACGAAGGGGAGTCCTTCCACATTATCTGCATCCGGTGGCAATGCAAGGTCATCACTCTGGAGATGAATCGCAAACTCCGTCTGGGTGAAGGCTCCCCCATCCGACATCCGGCTATTCTTCCCCACATCCACATAGAGGAATTCATACTGTGCTGACACCACCGCCATCAACACAATGCTATGAAACCCCTGGTAGTTAAAGTAAAAAGAACCCAAATGGGGTGATGGCACGATGCGGAAGTGATTCCCGTCGATTGCCCCTCGGGGAAGTCCCACTGCGTGGCAAACTTGGATGCAACAGTCTGCCATTCCTGTGGTGTGGAAGGAAGCTGAGGAGTCAAACAAGATAAAAAAAATATTAGTTCTTTTGCACATAGCATTGCAAGCAGATTATACAAAAAAACATTCTTGGCCAACATCATTATAACATTTATTTTAAGGAGTATTTAAATACAAAAATAGAAGGCCCAATTATCAGATTCCTCACCCCCTCTGATGGCCAATTGGAAACATGTTAAGGGGGGGGCTAGAAGAGTTTGGGACCCCCCAAAAAAACACTCAGAATTTATTGTGAAAATATACATTTGTAAACATTTTAGGGGGTGTTTAGGGTAAAGCACTACAACGGATCTGAGAAAAAAACATTGTTAAAGGACTAGGTTAGATGTGTTTGGGCCCAGGAAATATGCATGTAGGCCAAAAAAGGAACAATAAAAGCTTACAGTATGCAAAGGGACAAAGGGGACATTCACAGCATATTACAATCATGGTAATTAGGGAATGATGAAAGAAATACAATACATTAGCAAACATTAAATACATAGAATGTGATGTTTTAAAGGAGAAAACTTACCTTCAGATAGTCCTTCTGCAGGACTTGGATTATGGCAGAACAGGTGTCAGGGATAATGAGTCCCAGAGCCTGGGGGGAGATGCATGTTGTGAACTTCAGGTCCTGCAGACTCCTCCCAGTCGCCAGGTATCTCAACATAGTGACTAGCCTCTGCTCCGCAGTGATGGCTTCCCGCGTAACGGTATCCTGCATGGTGATATAGGGGGACACCAAAGCCAAGAGATGCTGAAAAACGGGGTCCCTCATCCTGAGAAAATTCCTGTAGTCATCAGGATTATTCTCCTGGATCCCCTGCAACAGAGGCATATGAGAGAATTGGTCCCACTGGAGCAACCAATTCTTGGTCCATGAACTCCTCCTCACCCTGTTCATGGACTGGTCTTGGTCCAAGACAAGAAGACCAACACCAAGCGCCCGCACAGCACCAACCGACGACGAGAACGTACCCACAACACGGCTTATCAGAACGAAATAAATACAGATGGTGCAGCGGTCAAATAAAATAATAAAAGATGAATAGAAAGTCCAAAAAATCGCAGTACACCTCCAGTGAGTGCCAATGTAGACAGACAGATGACTGTGTAGATAACTTCACACGTGCTAGACACACATCCACCACTTATTAGAATGAACTATACAGAACACACTGAAGAACAGCAAGGCCTATGAAGAACGACCTGAAAATCTGAAACGAGCGGACAAGAACGCACTGAAAAACAGATACGACCTGACTACACGCCCTGAAAGACAAGATACAAACCCACAAGCACAAACTGAACCGCAGAAAACAAACTTAAAGCATGAAGACTGAAAAGCGCGAATCGTCTCTCACCAAACTTTTAGTTACACGCAGTAACACGAGATCAGTAAAAGCGGCCCAAGGGGTGGCGCCATTGTAATAGAACTTTCCCTTTATACTTTCTACGTCACTGCGCTTTAGACCGTCGAGATTTTGGATTGACAGGTAAGCTTGGCAAAAATCCCACTAAGCTTGACAAGAATCCCGTTGAGAAAACCAACAATTTTTTTGCCGACGAGATTCCCGGGAGTGTGTACAGGGATTCAGAGTTGTCTGGATGTACTTTTTCCCCATTTACTTTTAAACTTGGACAACTGTAAGAAGGTTGCTTCATGCCAAGCATCCTCATAGGTCTATAGTCATCATAGCGCATAAGTGCACTTTCATGTGTGCCAAACCGCATGTTGCTGAGTTGACCTACCCACAATCTGTGCACCAAATGCACATGCACAGACCTGAACCCATTCTTAAATTAGTGTCTTTATGACCCCACTGCACGTCACCGTCCCCTTCACATCAACATCACCTCTTGATGAGTGTCCTCAGCTTCCCTTTACATCACCCACCCTCCACCCCTTTCACAGTACACTTCCTTAACATCAACCCCCGACAGTACTGTCCTCTGCCCCTACTTACATCACCCACACACAAGTTTCTGTCCTCAGCCCCCCCCCCCCCCACATTTCAATCCTTAGCCATCCCACATCACAGAGCTCAGCCCCTCCCCTTTCCTGTCCTCATTGCCCCCCAAATAACATTTCTAAGGCCCCCCCACATCACAGTCCTTAGCCCCCCATATAACTGTCCTCAGCCACCCACATCACAGCCCTCAATCCCCCCCACATTACTGTCCTTTACCCCCCAGACTTATAGTCCTCAGCCTTCCCACTTTAATGTCCTCACCCCTCCCATCACATTACAGTCCTCAGCCCCCCCTGTAATACTGTCCTCAGACCCCCACATTACTGTCCTCAGCCCCTCCACATTACTGTCCTTAGCCCCCCCCCACATTCGGGTCCTCAGCCTTCCCTCTTTAATGTCCTCAGCCCCCCACTTTAATGTTCTCAGCCCCCCCACATCAGTCCTCAGCACCCTAACTTTCTTGTCCTCAGTTCTCCCCCCAAATCACAGTCCTCAGCCAACTCGCTTTAATGTCCTCAGGCCCCCCACATCACAGTGCCCAGGCCCCCCACATCACAGTCCTCAGGTTCCTTCAACTTTAATGTCCTCAGCCCCCCAAGTCACAGTCCTTAGCAGCCTCACATTACAGTCTTTAGCCCTCCCCCCACACCCATCCTCTGTCCTCAGACCCCCCACAATCTTCAACCCCCCCCCCCACACACACACACACAAACACATTCAGTCCTCAGTTCCTTTTTACATCAATTGCCCTTTACACTAGTGTCTTCAGCCCCTTTTAACTTAAATTAATCCCCCCACTATCCTAAATGAGCAGTACTTTTTTTTTGTAGCTTAAAGTTTAGGTTCCCCTTTACAGAAAAATCTGTAAGGTGAACTTACAAAGGACCCCCTGTGAAGCACGGCAATCTCCCCTTCTGAGCTCTGCTATAGCCGCGTCATGGGTCCTGGGCTTAGAAATCCCTGCAGTTTTCACTCTTCTTCCCTGCTGACAGGACGGGCTACGCGGTTCTGTTTGGTTGGTGCCACCCATGTGACAGCGGCAACCAATTCGAATGCTCCTAAACATACCTCCTGATGGGGTACATTTTGGAGATTAAGCTGCATGGATTTTTGAGCCCCGGAAATCGTGACATGGCTATAGCAGGGTTCAGAACAGGAGATTGCCAGGTCAGCTAGACTTTTATGATTAAGGGGTCTGTGAAAGTACACCTTACAGATTTTTCTGTAAAGGTGAACTTACCCTTTAAGTTTACTTGGCACAATAGGCAAACAGTTGTGAGGTATTGATTGACATTAAAGTGTTATTAAACCCACAACAGTAAAATCAGTCTGTATATGCAATAAAGCATGCTTGTTATACTCACTGTGGAACCTAAAGGTTTAATCCTCTGCATTTTGTAAAAAGGCATTTTGATCCTGTCTTCTCTGATCCTCCCATACTTCCACTTTCCCCAATCCATCTATTGCTTGTTTTTCTTGGAAGGGTGCATGTGATCAACACATGGCAAATCAGCACTGTCCAGACAGAGGGCCAGGGGTCCTGCAGCCTTATAAGACAGTCAGAGTATAATAAAAAAAAAACTCCTACAAGCTTTAACAAGAAACTGATAGCCACAAGGCTATATACTACTGATGAGAAAAAGGTCTTTAGTAGATATGTGCATTCCCGTTCGTATGAATGTTATTTTCGTACGAAAATGTTCATTTTCGTACCCGCAGGATAATGTGTACATACGAAAAAATGAAAGCACCAAAATACGAAAACTACGAGATTACGAATGAGCCGCATAACGAACGACCGCAAATACGAACGAATGATCCGACGAAAAAAAACGACAAAACGAAAACGGCAAAAGAACAAAAATGACATCTATAACAAAAGATTTACATTCTGTATTTTGTTTGAATCCTTTTTCTGTTTGTTTTCAGTCCTATGTTCATTGTTCATATGACATCTATAACAAAAGATTTGCATGCTGTATTTTGTTTCAATCCTTTTTCTGTTTGTTTTCAGTCCTATGTTCATTGTTCATATGACATCTATAACAAAAGATTTGCATGCTGTATTTTGTTTCAATCCTTTTTCTGTTTGTTTTCAGTCCTATGTTCATTGTTCATATGACATCTATAACAAAAGATTTGCATGCTGTATTTTGTTTCAATCCTGTTTCTGTTTGTTTTCAGTCCTATGTTCATTGTTCATATGACATCTATAACAAAAGATTTGCATTCTGTATTTTGTTTCAATTCTTTTTCTGTTTGTTTTCAGTCCTATGTTCATTGTTCATATGACATCTATAACAAAAGATTTGCATGCTGTATTTTGAATCCAAAATACGAACAGAAAAAAGGAATTTAAAATACAGAATGCAAATCTTTTGTTATAGATGTCATATGAAAATACGACTGAAAATAGCAAAAGAAAAGGGTTTCAAGATACTGCAAATCATTGACGAAAATTCACGAAAATGATTGTCTAACAAGTAACGAACATGAATTAAACAGAATAACGAACCATCCCGCATGTACGAAAATAAAACAGTAACGAAAATACGAAACGATCGGAATACGAAAAAATCGCGTCATACGAAAAACTGACGGGAACAAACAGGAAAACGGGCGTCTTACGAAAAACGAACGAAAACGAAAAAACGGAACGATACGAAACAGAACAAAAAAAAACTAATTTTTTTTCTGTGCACATGTCTAGTCTTTAGCAGTTTATATTTACAAAAAAAATTGCATTTCCATGTTTTGTGTACTGTTGGAGACCAAATATAGTGCTGCAAGATAGTGATTAGTTGCTAGGACCGCCCTTCATCCTAGTAACCAATCACTTGCTTGTTTACCTCGGGCAGCTGCCACCCTCCATCCAGAACTGTCCTCCTCCCGCTGACGGCTCTGTAAGGATAACAGAGCAACAGCTGCAGAAAGAAAGGGCTCCTAAATGGTGGGACCGCGGCGGCCTGAATGGGACAATGACTTGGTCCGCATTCAAACCACGGTCCACCATTAAGTGATGCCTGTAGTTTTTCTTTTTAATTATAGTTTTCATTTTTAATTATAACAAAGTTACATAGTGTGGCTACTTTAGATAAAAAGCGTACTTAAAGGACTATATATAAATGGACCCTGAGAGACACATTACAGAACATTCATTGTCTGTTGCAGGTGTTAAACTTTAATCCCTTTACTTGTATCTTACAGGCATTCAAACTGGAAGATGTATACAGTATAACTCCACTTTTAAAACGTGTGAAGTGAGGGCATGGTGTCCTGTGGAGTCCAAAAGTAATCCAGAGTAAGTAGTCTGCTTATATGTCTAGTCAATAGAAAAATAAATGGTCTGGGTACTGCCTCTTAAAATGACACACCTCCATCCCTAAATACATACAATAAAACAAGCTTAGCCCATAAGACTTTGAATGAGGTGATCATAGAGTCCATAACGAGTAAATAGAGTGAACTAATCTCAGGATTTATTTGAAATTGGAAAAACACCATAAATAAGCATGGGCATACAAACAACATGAAAGAATAGCTTACAACCATAAACATGTTTGATACAATGGTGGAAATATAAAGTATGCATATACATCTGCATACTTGACACGTTTCGCGAGCTCTGCTCGCTTCCTCAGGACTTGATGCTTTTGCAGCTAAATTATAAGATAAATATTAATAAGGTATAGCATACAGTGATGGTTTTGGTTAGAGAGGAAGCAGGGGGCATAGGCAAGGAACCCCATACTTACAATTTGGTCAGTTAGTCCCAAGGACAATTGGTCCCCTGTTTGCACCCCTGCCCATACTTCCTCATTATTTGACATTGATATTCTCTATATACGTATTACTTATACTATTACTTATTACTATTGTGGTAATTTTTAGTGGACTTTGATACATATATTTTTGTTATAGTTGTCTGGTATATATGGCCAATGGGGCAAATCAAGGGACACACTTAATTTCTTTGCCATGTTCGACCTCTCCCTAGCCTCCATTTGGCTGCTGCGGGCCCTGCTCCTTCAGCTCCTGGTTGGAGCACCTTTCGTTGTAACCATAGGGGATCAGTCCTTGGGACCAATTGACCAAATTGTAAGTATAGGGTTCCTTGCCTATGCCCTCTGCTTCCTCTCTAACCAAAACCATCACTGTATGCTATATCTTATTGATATTTATCTTAAAGAAAACCTTCACATGCATCCACTCCTGAGGAAGCGAGCAGAGCTCACACTACTTGTTGAGTAGTATACAGATGTATATGCATACTTTGTATTTCCATCATTGTATCAAACATGTTAATGGTTTTAAGCTATTTGCTTCATGTTGTTTGTATGCCCATGCTTATTTATGATGATGTTTTTTGCAATTTCAAATAAACCCTGAGATTAGTTCGCTCTATTTACTCGTTATGACCTCTATGATCACATAATTCAAAGTCCCATTGGCTAAGCTTGTTTTATTATATGTCTAGACAAAAACAATTATAAACCTGAGTACAAAGCAAGAACCAAAATTTCATTAAAAACTTTTTTTATCAACTCTACTCAACTTTATCAACTCTACTCAATTCTACTCAACTAGAGTATATTTAAATACTTACTCTGGTCATTTAAATCTCCCAGAATTATGCTCTGGAAACTTTTTTGTTAGGCATGTGGCTGGAATCAAACACCCAGCTCAGGAAACCCTGAACAGAAAAAACAATAGATCACTGCTTCACTCACTATTATACTGATTCACTGTATTCAGAACGACGATTTTCGATGACTGTGAAATTGAAAGACAGAAATTCGACAAAGCATCGAAAATCGTCGTTCTGAATACAGTGAATAGGTATATTCACTGTATTCAGAACGACGATTTTTGATGACTTTGTGAAATTGAACGACGGAAATTCGACAAAGCATCGAAAATCTTCGGATCTGAACGAAAACGAAAATAAAGCATTTTTTATGTCGGATATTTCGGTTTTCGTTTCTTGCGCTTTCGTTTTCGTTCGTTAAAACGATAGCGAAAATTCCCGATTTTCGGACGAAAATGCATTCTAACGAAAACGAATGCACATGTCTACTCACTACAGTGAAGCCAAAAACTAAATATAGCATAACAGCCTAACTAGAGGAGGGGGCGAAATATATGTATACAAGGGTTCTTCAAAAAGTTTCTGCACTTTTTTAAACTCTATTTTATATATGTGCATAACATTATTGAACTGTATACTGTATATCTATATATATATATATATATATATCTACCGATAGATAGATAGATAGATAGATAGATAGATAGATAGATAGATATACATACTGTATATATATATATATACACACACAGTATATTGAAGTTCTTTACTGCGTCCACTGCTGTCCTACTTGCTTTTGGAAGAAATGTTTTATTACTAGCTGTGATGCATCCACAATAGTATATTGTGTGTACTGTACTGCTCAAACTGAAAGGATCCCTCTTCTCAACTTTTCAACTTTACAATAGAATCTGTGTTCCTATGAAATATTAAGATTCCGTCATTGTTTTACTATGTTTCACATCATGGCTGAATGTATGTTTCTCAAGATGAATATGTTTATTTAATTAAAACTCAGTCTAAATAAAAAATTGAATGTTACAAAAAAAAACTCAAACAGTACACTGATGATAATCTTATTTGCAAAATTATTCAACATTTGAAAAGCTGTAGAAAGATTAGACACCCTGCCATGTTTTACTGACATTTCTTCTCACCTACTTTATCACTTACTTTCCTAGTGACCACAATAACCAGACAGGAAGTTAGTGAAAATCGGAGACAGGGACTCCGACTGAATGTAAAACTCAAAAGGGGTTCTAGCTTTTTCTCTACTCACAGAAATACTGTATTTTTATTTCCTTCTGTGTTGCTGCTGACGGTTTGACAAGGGATGTGTTTTTGGGGTTAAAGTGTTACTAAACCCAGGACCCTGCATTCACAATAACTGGTCTCCCACAGTACACAGAACATGTAAATGCAATAATTTTAGTAAATATAAACTGCTAAATACCTTTTCTCATCAGTAGTATATACAGTAGCAGTCTTGTGACTTCTATCAGTTCCTGGTAAAGCTTGTAGGAGGAGTTTTGATACTGCAATAAGCTGTCCTATCAGGATCCACGACCCCTGACCATCTGTCTGGACAGTGTTGATTAGCCCTGTGCTGATTACATGCACTCTCCCAAGAAAAAAAAATCTCTAGCAATCCACACCAAACTGAGCATGTGCAGCTTGACTCCAAAAGGCTCTGTCTTATCCTGACATGTTCTGGAGTCAGTGGAAGAAGGGGAGGATCTGTGCATACAGGACCAACCTGCCTTTTTACACAATGCAGACGATTAACCCCTTAGGTTCCTCAATAAGTATAACAAGCATGCTTTACTGCATATACAGTCTGATTTTACTATTGTGGATTTAGTAAAGCTTAAACTTACTTCTCCTTTCTATTTACTACAATCTGATACTCCTGACCAAACATATCAAATCTGACACAAAATTAGCATTCATTTAGCTGACTTTTTAAAATTGTATGTATATTTTTTACGTTTTTATTTTTTTAATCTTGGCCACAATCAACAACAAAAAAATATGTACAAAAGCAGTATATGATTTAAAAAAAAGGCCTTTGGGATACAGAGTGTTTTTATATATATATATATATATATATATATATATATATATATATATATATATATATATATATATATATATATCAATAAACTCTTTTACATTTTCATACAAACATATATTGAAATCAAATCTTTATTATTTTTGACAATAACTTGGTGTGGGCTGATTTCTGTGTCACACCCCTCCAACCTGTGTCTTAGGCCTCGTACACACGAGGCAATCTATTTGTTCAAATCGGTCGGACTGACCGATTTGAACAAATCTGTCTGCTTGGATTTTGGTTTGCTCGCGTGTACACACGAGCAAACCAAAATCCCCGCCAGCAGACAGCGCGCTGACGTGTCGGTGACGTGGCGGTGACGTTGACCCCGCCACGTCACCGCACCAGGAAGTAAAACACTTCCGCGCATGCGTCGAAACCATTCGGCGCCGGTGCGAGAAGACATGTCTGCTGGTTAGCGTACTAACCAGCAGACATGTCGGGTGGACGGGTTCCCAGCCGACGGATTGGTAAGCATGCTTTCCAATCTGTCGGGTGGCCAAATCCGTCTGCTCGCCCGTACACACGATCGAAATTGTCTGCTGGGACGGTCTAGCAGACCGTTTCCAGCAGACAGATTTGATCGTGTGTACGAGGCCTTAGAATAACAAATAAGTGAAGCCTCCATCAATCAAAATGTAATATCCAGCCCCCTTTGTGTTTAGCTGGATAGTGGGCATGGAGGAGGAGTGGGCTGTGCTTTACCACTGTGTATACATTCACATGTGTGACATCAGAGGCTGTTCAGATGTAATAGATAGGAAATGTTCAGGGTAGAAATACACTGTGAATTTTGAGCATGTGTACTAGCTGCTAACACTGCTCTGCAAAATCCCCAACTGCAGTGGGGACATGTACAGAAGGGGGATGTGAGAACAGCAGGATCAACCAGGTTTTTGCATGATACAGAAAATGAATCTCATAGTGACTAAGTGTATATGAACAGCATGTAATACAGCATTTATGCATACAGTAATTCGTAATGATGTGGGTTTAATGACACTTTAAGCACTTCAATACCAGGCACTTTCGCCTCTTCCTGCTCAGGACAATTTTCAGCGCTGTCGCACTTTGAATGACAATTGCGCGGTCATGTAACACTGTACTCAAACTAAACTTTTATCATTTTGTTCCCACAAATAGAGCTTTCTTTTGGTGGTATTTGTTCACCACTTGGGTTTTTATTTTTGCTAAACAAACTAAAATAGCCCGACATTATAAAATTTAGTTTTCTCCTTCACTGACGGGCGCTGATGAGGCGGCACTGATGAGGCGGCACTGATGGGCACTGATAAGATGGCACTGATGGACACTGATAAGAAGGCACTGATATGTGAACTGATGGGCACTGATAGGCAGCACTAATAGGCGGCACTGATGGTCACTGATAGACAGCACTGATGGGCACTGATAGGTGGCACTGATGGGCACTGTGAGGCAGTACTGATGGGCACTGACAGATGGCACTGATGGACACTAATAGATAGCAATAATAGGCAGCACTGATGATGAGGTACTGACATATGTTACTGCTGGGATTGATTGTCACTGTGATGGGCACTGATTGTCACTGCGGTGGGCACTGAGAAATTTATTTGAGGGGGCACTGACTGGCAGCTTTTGAGCACTGATTGGTAGGTGATGGGCGCATCTAATGGGGTCTGTTCTGATAATCAATGTGCTGATTATCAGCACAGAACCCCCCCTCTGACAGAGAGAGATGCCGATTGGCTCGAACCGAGGAACAGCTCTCCCTGTCAGCGCGAATCGAGGAATGCTGTTTACTGGCACTTCCTGGTTCAGGCGATGATCAGCCTTGATTGGTCACAGCTGATCACGTTCTGAGAAGCCTCTGTCAGAGGCTCCTTACCATGATCGGAGATGCGGCGTGTCAGACTGGCACTCTGCGATCGCCGCGCTGTGCACCCCCACAGGCACGCACTGCCATGTTATGCTGCTGGACATCATATGACGCCCAATCAGGATAACAGAACCACTTCCCAGCCTTCAATCTGCTATAGGCCGGGCGGGAAGTGGTAAATTTAATCTTTTTGTTAAATATTACAATATATTTTCCACATGGCAGATATTTCTGAGTGAGAACCGCAGTTTTGAAATAATAACAGAAATTTCCATAGCCTATTTAACTGGGGTGCATTTTTTTCTCTTTGTTTTTCTTTTAAAACTACAAGGATCCTTCATACATATTGAATGCCATAGCCTGGGCTGTTCTGATCCTAGATGCATTTCTTTTGAAGATCTTTTCTTAGTCTTTTCCTGCTCTTTCACTGGCCAGCATTTCTTGACCGCTGTATCCTTTATTTATACTAATTGATCGATGGAGACCGAAACTCTCCATTATTTCTTGCTCTATGAGGCTCTTGAGATCCTTGAGGTTTACTCCACCAATCTTGAAACCGCTCAACACAGTCAAAGTTTTTTCAGTAATCGGTGAAGCACATGTTGACTTTCCTCTTGTACGCCTTGACTTTTTTCAATTATCCAGCGTGCATCTGCAATAATATCTCTAATTTCTCTTTCGTTTCTAATTCCAGCTTGCACATCTGATAATTTTCTCTCAATGTAAGGTTCTTGTTGAAGTTATTATCGTGATGGCATCTGATACCAGAGAAATAGTTTCAGGTCTCTTTTCTTTGGTATTGAAAAAAAATGATCTCTTCCAATTTTTCGGGCTATTGAGTGCTTTTGCATACTTGTTGGCGTACGTTTATCCTTAATTTAATTAATTATTTTTCAGTTGTTTGCAGACATTATGGTGCAATGTTATCAGTTCCTGCAGCCATCCTTTTTGACAGTGATCTCAATGGCAGTCTGATTTTATCCTTCAAAACCAGTATATATATTCCTTTAACCCCTTCCCGCCATTTATATATAAGGATCAGGGAGAGGATCTGTTGCCTATGGTTTTTTTTTCCTCTCCCCAATTGGGGGGTCTCATCTTGGGAGAGCCCCCATTAAGTACTAAGGATTCAGGGATTGAGGCCCTTCCTCTTCAGAGGTCAGACCATTACTGTACCCTTGTGCACTTTTTTGTGTGCTGTCATTTCACGGTACACTTTTTTTGTTCACAGGGTTTTGACAAGCACTGCACTGTGGAGATCCATAAAAAAATCTTTACTTTAATGGTGATTGTTTTTAATCAATAACATGGCAGTTTTGGTGGTATGCAGAGCACATCGTCATTCTGCCTGTGCTAGTAAGCACACACTTCATCTTAGTGAAATAATCATCTTTAAGATAAAAGGTTCACTCACCATTCATCCAATCTGCCATTCATTCAATAACCAAACACCACCATCTTGTTCTCAGTTCGCCATCACAGCCCACAACGCCTTTTCAAGCTTCTCACGGCTCCTTTTATTCTCAATTAAGTTCAAAAGTGCAGCGCTGTGAAAAAACAATGTCCAAAATGAGTATATGCAATCTTCTGTTGAAAACGAAGAACCTCCACCGAGATTTCAGTGTGCAGAAATATAAACCCACCACACACTGTGCAGTCAAACTTCTTACCAGATCAACATCATAATAGGCATGTAGAATTGGATAAAGCAGGGATCAATGGCAGTCTCACTTCCACTCGGAAAGTAAAATCCACAAACCACATCAAGGGTAAGAAGACATCCACAACTCAAAAGGATCCAAAGGTATAAATATCGTTCATCAGCAAAAAAGGGGGAACCAAGAAATGCAGAGAGGAAACACAATAGTGAAGCCCGTATATGAAAGCAACAAGCAATTTATTGTAATGTATTTACAAACATGACGGGTAAACAGGCATCAAAAAGCATAGAAGGTTCCATGGAGTTTAGCGTACATGTGTCAGGTCAGCCTTACATGTTTCATCCAACAGGATTTCTTCAGATTCTCACAAACAGCAAGTGATCACTCCACCAGCTAATCACCTCCCCCGTGTCCCCTCACAGGATGTCCCCTCAACACAGCAAGCAACATGTAAGGACATCCCTCTTACAGGATGTCCTATACACTGAATACAATACATGAATAGAATACATGAATACAATGCTGGCTAAAGTCTTATGGGCGTGTCTGGGCAGGGAATGCATCCATGCCTTGTAGCAGGCAAAGCCATATTGCTTTTAAAACATGGACACCTTCCACTAATCCAAAAAACGCTCACAAGCTCTCATATTACCGCTGATAGGAATCCTTATTTTGCGCCATTCCATAGAATAATGCATATTCAGATTATACCATTATTGTAGGTGGAATGTAGGCTATCTACAGGCGTACGCTACGAATTCCAAACCATGCTGATCAGACACAGCAGAGACAAGAGCGCACATCCGCCTATAACCACTAATGTCCTTGCGGAGTGAGCATATCCCCTCCTCAACGATCGCTAATGCACAGAGGGCCCCTCGCTGGCGGACATATGCCCACGCAGCAAACATCACACTCAAACCTCAAGACATTTTCTACTACCAGACGGGATTCAACCAGTCTCAGACTGCCCCAGTCATCTCTTTTAGAGCGGGTTGTGGAAGTTCTAAACACTGGGTGACACTATGACAATACATATTAAATACATCTTGAAATTTCCACAACATCAAGGAGAATCATTAGTTCACTATATTTATATTTTTTATATATGTGAATCTCTTGGATAAGTTAAGAATCAAGTTATTCAGGAATAAAAATGCATGGTTTATGAGTTCTGTTTCTGTGAACACTGTACAGAATAGTTGTCACTCTAACTAACCAGGCCTTATTGCTATCCGTGGAAAATTAACTCCCACAAGCATATGTTATTTACTGTCCTTTTATATAAATCAAATTATCGTGTCATATGTTTTTCACAAGCAGCTTTGGAATTGGGTGTTGAAAATATTATGTTGAGGAACAATATCAGCACAATGAACTCAATATCTATACACATCAGCATTTACTATGGAGAAGTTGCCACATGTACAGTACCAGTGTTTAATGTATATTTGGGCTGATTTACATAGACTGGAATAAAGGGGTAAAAAGCTAAGTAGTTGCTGTTCCTGATAACAACCAAACATATTTCATTTTTATACTCTGGCAAAATGAAACAAAGGAACTAGTATTTCTTAGTGTGGGTACAACAGCGTTACCGTATGTATTCATTGGTACCTCAATCACTGCTATCCACCTACTTCCTTCCACTGGATACCCTGAAGTACCTCAAGTTTTTCTCGAGCAACACTTCTGTTTTGGGTTGATCAACAATAACCAAAAGGCCAAAATGAATATACAGTACACAGGGCAGCCATCAGAAATTTTGGGGCCCCTTACACAGCTTAAGGCAGGGGTTCTCAAACTACGGCCCGCGGGCCGCATGAGGTCCGCCGAGCACCTATAACCGGCCCACTGCATGCAGGGCCGGTAGACTGCTGTGTCAGAAGCTCACTGAAAGGTTTGGGCGCGCTGTGATAAAAGTCACTGTGTCAGAAGCTCATTGAAAAGTTTGGGCGCGCTGTGAAAAGTCACTGTGTTAGAAGCTCATTAAAAAGTTCAGGCGCGCTGTGTGATAATAGTCCCGCCCTCCTTTTAGATCGGCTCGTGTGATAGACGAAGTGTTCTGTCTATCACATGAGCTAGTCCAGGAGGAGGGCGGGACTACTATCACACAGCGCGCTTGAACTTTTCAATGAGCTTCTGACACAGTGACTTTTCACAGCGCGCCCGAACTTTTCAATGAGCTTCTGACACAGCAGGAGCAGGAGATCCAGATACACACACAGACAGGTCAGACATCGTTTGGCACAGTAAGGCTGCAATGGGCTTGTAATAATGGTGGGGGGCTTCAATGGTGAGGGGGGGCTTGTATGATGGTGGGGGGTTTTGTAATGATGGGGGGGGGGGGGCTTGTAATGATGGTGGGGGGTTTTGTAATGATGGTGGGGGGGGCTTGTAATGATGGTGGGGGGCTGCAATGGTAAGGGGGCTTGTGATAATAGTGAGGGGGGCTTGTAATGGTGGGGGCTGCAATAGTGTGGGGAGCTTGTAATGATGGTGGGGTACTGCAATGGTGAGGGGGCTTGTGATAATGGTGAGGGGGGTTGCAATGGTGAGGGGGGCTTGTAATGATGGTGGGGTGCTGCAATGGTGAGGGGGCTTGTGATAATAGTAAGGGGGGCTGCAATGGTAAGGGGGCTTGTAATGGTGGTGGGGGGCTGCAATGGTGAAAGGGGCTTGTAATAATGGTGAGGGGGGCTTGTAATGATGGTGAGGGGGGCTGCAATGAGGGCATAGTAAGAAGGCATTGAAAGTGAGGCTGCAGTGATGGGCATGGGTTGGGGGACTTTCAGGGTTTTTTTTGGCGGGGGGGGGGCCGCGGCAGTGAAGGACCCGGCCCTCTAACGGTCTGAGGGACAGTGAACTGGCCTCCTGTTTAAAAAGTTTGAGGACCCCTGGCTTAAGGCATGGGCCCCCTGGAGCAGAGAACCGGGGGGGGGGGGGGTGCTGCCGCCTGAAATTGAGAAGCAGGGGGGGGGGGCTGCCCCGAATTGAGAAGCGGGGGGGCCTTTACAAAAAGCCATATTGTTTTTCTGGGGACCTCCAGACCTCTAAAAACAATAAAAGAAAAAAAAAATTTGCCCTTTAATGAAAAATAAAATAAAAATATATAAAAAAAAAATATTTTTTTATAAAAAATGAAAAAAGAGGGGGTTGCCATCTGGGGCCCTGGTGGCCTCCGGGCCCCTGGGGACCTCCGGACCCCTAAAAATAAAATAATTAAAAAAAAGACCCTTTAATAAAAATAAATAAAAATAAAATATATAAAAAAATATATATATATATTTTTATAAAAAAAAAAAAATGGGGGGTTGCCATCCGGGGCCCTGGGGACCCCCGGGTCCCTTACAGGTGTACTGCCTGTACCCCCCTGATGGCGGCCCTGACAGTACAGACCAAAAGTTTGCACACACGTTTTTTTTTTTCATGACTATGAAAATTGTAGAGTCACACTGAAGGCATCAAAACTATGAATTAACACATGTGGAATTATATACATAACAAAAAAGTGTGAAACAACTGAAAATGTCATATTCTAAGTAGCCACCTTTTGCAGCAGACACATCTCTAGAACAACTGTTAGGCCCCGTACACACGAGCAGACAGATTTGTTCAAATCGGTCGGACAGACCATTTTGAACAAATCTGTCTGCTGGGATGTATTGGTTTAATCGTGTACACGCGATCAAACCAAAATCCCCGCCGGCAGACGGCGCGCTGACGTGTCACCGCACCAGGAAGTGAATTACTTCCGCGCATGCGCATGCGTCGAATCCATTCGACGCATGTGCGAGAAGATATGTCTGCTGGTTAGCGTACTAACCAGCAGACATATCGGGCGGACGGATTCCCAGCCGACAGATTTTAAAGCATGCTTTAAAATCTGTCGGCTGGCCAAATCCGTTGGCTCGCCCGTACACACGATCGCATCTGTCTGCTGGGACGGTCGGGCCGACCGTTTCCAGCAGATAGATTTGATCGTGTGTACGCGGCCTTAAGAGGAGACTGTGTGAATCAGGCCTTCATGGTAGAATATCTGCTAGGAAACCACTGCTAAAGAAAGGCAACAAGCAGAAGAGACTTGTTTGGGCCAAAAAACACAAGGAATGGACATTAGACCAGTGGAAATCTGTGCTTTGGTCTGATGAGTCCAAATTTGAGATCTTTGGTTCCAACCACTGTGTCTTTGTGCGACGCAGAAAAGGTGAACGGCTGGACTCTACATGCCTGGTTCCCACCATGAAGCATGGAGGAGGAGGTGTGAAGGTGTGGGGGTGCTTTGCTGGTGACTGTTGGGATTTATTCAAAATTGAAGGCATACTGAACCAGCATGGCTACCACAGCATTTTGCAGCAGCATGCTATTCCATCCGGTTTGCGTTTAGTTGGACCATCATTTATTTTTCAGGAGGACAATGACCCCAAACGCACCTCCAGGCTGTGTAAGGGCTATTTGACCAAAAAGGATAGTGATGGGGTGCTGCGCCAGATGATCTGGCCTCCACAGTCACCGGACCTGAACCCAATCTAGATGGTTTGGGGTGAGCTGGACTGCAGAGTGAAGGCAAAAGGGCCAACAAGTGCTAAGCATCTCTGGGAACTCCTTCAAGACTGTTGGAAGACCATTTCAGGTGTCTCCTCTTGAAGCTCATCAAGAGAATGCCAAGAGTGTGCAAAGCAGTAATCAAAGCAAAAGGTGGCTACTTTGAAGAACCCAGAATATGACATATTTTCAGTTGTTTCACACTTTTTTGTTATGTATATAATTCCACATGTGTTAATTCATAGTTTTGATGCCTTCAGCGTGAATCTACAATTTTCATAGTCATGAAAATAAAGAAAACTCTTTGAATGAGAATGTGTGTCCAAACTTTTGGTCTGTACTGTAGGAAACCACAGAATATGATAAACATGTGTATAGCTTTATGACACCAAGATGTTTTAGCAGCAAGGATATCTAAACCCCCCAAAAAAATATATATTGCAGCTTACCAATCCTTATATGTGGTGGCTGCATTAGTTTTCTGCTTTTTTCCTTTCCCTTTTTTCCTCTATTTGTAACTGGTGACCCGGCCAGACACACACTTCCTGTCTTATACCGCGTACAGACGATCGGACATTCCGACAACAAAACCGTGGATTTTCTTCCGAATGTTGTCGGAAATTCCAACAGCCAAGAATACGGACGCGTACAACACGTATGACGGAACTATTAAACGGAAGTTCAATACCAGTCATGTTAGTAGAAGTTTGGTGAGAGACGATTCGCCCTTTTGAGCCTCGTGCTTTTCAGTCCGTTACAGCGTGACGAATGTGCTTTCTCCATTACGAACGCAAGTTTTACCAGACCGAGCGCTCCCGTCTTGTACTTGATTCAGAGCATGTGTGGAATTTTGTGCATCGGAATTGGCTGCACAGGATGGGAATTTACGGATTTTTTTGTCGGAAAATTTAAGAACCAGCTCTCAAATTTTTGTCGTCCGAAATTCCGACAGCAAATGTCAGATGAAGCCTACACATGGTTGGAATTTCCGACAACAAGCTCCCATCGAACATTTGTTGTCGGAAATTCCGAATGTGTGTATCCGGCATTAGGGTGGTTCTTCTATCTATGTACAGCAGCACTGCCTAGAGAAGGTAGTGTTAAATGAACCAGTACATTTAAATGGACGTTACATAATTGTCTAACAAATTAAAGCTGAAGTTTGGTATATTACTTATCTGTGTCAGCTGCCGCCCCACCAGATACATAATTTTTATTTCAAGATTTATTATAGGCTTACTTGTAGGTACAAGATCAAAAAAATTAGTTTACTCCTTCTTTAAAGAAAGTTGAAAAATAACAGACTTACTGACCATGTCAACAGGATAAAATAAAGGGGAAAAAAATAAAAAATAAAAAAATACAGCCACCACATATAAGGAGACGCAAGTTTCAATATATGACATTTTAGCATTTGAGTTCAGATACGCTTTAAAGTTTAATTATTTTGACACATTTTTTAATTACATTTATAGTACTTTTTTGTATCATTCTCTCTGTCCCTCTTCTAATTTACATAATCTATAATATAATGGACTAAGGATGAGCTGTTCTGTCCACAAAGAGATCTAATTTGCAATGCTGATCAGCTTTCTTAAACAGAGGAGCAGTTTTCAGTTGACATTTGTCATTAAAGATAATTGTGCCTGAAACTATAGTATATACTGCATCACAGCTCTTGCCCTGGCTGCAGAATATTTGTCCACTTTTATTAATATGTTACAACAAATTTAACCGCTTGCCAATCAGCCGTCGTAATTATACAGCGGCAGGTTGGCGCGCGTCGCCATAGGCGTACGTCCGCCGCTTTAAGAGCAATAGGGGTGCACGTGCCCACAGCGCAGCGCTGGAGTCGAATCGTGTGGCCGGCGGCCACGATGTACGCCAGATACCCGTGATTGCTCCTCAGAGAGCCAAAATGGGGATCTGTCAATGTAAACAGACAGATTCCAGGTCTGACAGGGGAGTAGAGAGAGATCAGCTTGCTGTGGGGGCACCCGCCAGGAAGGAGGAGCACCGGCGTGGGACCTGAGAAGAGGAGGATCCAGGCGGCTCTGTGCAAAACCATTGTTTTTAATATCGCTAAAAACGTGGTGTAATACATATTTTTTTAATAGGAGGCCATAGTTCTTTTTCAAACATGAGCAATTTTTGAAGAAAATGCATATCTTTTTATACGTATTATTGTTATTTATTATGCTTGGTATAAAAATCTAACTTACAGTATTTTACTTGGATTGGGTACTTATAAGTATTTAAGACCTGCTGTATGTAACCATTAGATGGCATGCGTTAAGACCCATTTCACACTGGGGCTACACGTGCGTTGGTGGTAAAGTGCCGCTGTTTAAGCAGCGCTTTTCGTCCGCTAGCAGGAGCTTTTAACTCCCGCTAGCGGCCAAAGAAGGGGTTAAAAATTCCCTTGTTGCGGCTCTTCGGAATCGATTTTCAGGCGCTTCAGAAAGCGCTGCCCATTTATTGCATTCAAAGATGCTGCTTGCAGGACTTTTTCTGACGTCCTGCACTCATGCTTTCACATTTGGACTGAATGGGAAGCAGTTTTCAGGCGCTAAAACGCTTGAAAACTGCCTCAGTGTGAAAGGGGTCTTAAACTGAGCAGCTGATTTTCAGCAAGATTAAAAAAAAAAAACAGTATGCCCCTTTTCGGGCCGTTTTCGAAGGCATTGTGAACATTTCTCTTACTAAGGCCAAATGTTTTTAAGCAATGGTAACTTGTCCCAGCCCATCTAAAATCAGCCCATCTAAAATGTATGGTGGGGCTTCTCCATGGTGTTTTCGTGGTTGTTCCATGAAATGTACATTGTATCATATATGGTGGGAGTGCCCCTCATATTAGGGGATACTGGAATAGGATTTTTAACTTACTTTGTCGCCTCATTAGTAAAACTATCACTCAACAGCCCCAATATGCTTTATTGAATGTGGCTATTTCTGATCTATCTCGTAATGAACAAAGATTAGCCTCCTTTCTTTTTCTAGCAGCTAAATGTACCATTGCTAGAGCTTGGAAGAAGTCTTCTGTGTCTTTTTTTTTGTACCAAACATAAAGTTTCATGGATTATGGTACATGAGAAGTTAGCGAGCGTGCTGAATGATAAGACATGGTCGACTTAGGCTTCGTATAAGCATATCTCCTTAGAGGACTGATTGTGGTAGTCTACTGCAGTGGTCATCAACCATGTCCTCAGGGCCCACTAACAGGCCAGGTTTGCAAGATAACTGAAATACATGACAGGTGATATAATTTGCTGCTCAGTGATTGCAGTATTCCAGTCTGCATCTCCCCAAGGGAATACATAAAACCTGGCCTGTTGGTGGGCCCTGAGGACAGGGTTGATGACCACTGGTCTGCTGGCCATGGCATGCCCTGGGTTCTTTCCAGGTTCTTTCCTTTTTCTCCTTTGTACCTTTCACTTCACTGCTGTGTTTTTTTTTTTCTACTGTTCTTTTACATCTTTCTATGACTGGCACTTTCCTCTTTGCTTGCACTGAGGGTGATGAGGAGCTATACACTCTTGTGGTCTCTGTTCATTTTGCTGTACTAGTGCTTTTTTTTGACAAATTATTTTGCTTTGATTTATTGGGTTGTATTACTAGCACTTATTCTCATTAGTTGTATATGCTATGATTTGATGGCTAGTTTTTATTTGTGCTGCCAAGAACCTTGCATTATTTATGTTGTCACCAAAAACTTTGCAAAAAAAATATTAAACGAGAAAAAAAAAAACAGTATGTTGTTAAATAGACACAAAAAGTGCGAGAACATAAAAAATCACATTATACAGATTGTTGTATGAGGAGAAGCTGCCTCCATACCTCTTTGAAGGGATTAATCAGTCTACACAAACTTCCAACAAACTTGCAGGAAATGTTGGACGTTCTTATTACAACTGAGTGTTTTGGATGCATCCTGTATAAAATGTTTACTTTAAAAAAATGAAGATTTGACAAAATATTTAGTAAAATAAAAAAATAAAAAAAAATATGCAAATGGTATGATAAGAGGCGTCCTGAAGACGACTTCAGAGGCGACTTGCAAAATGACTTCTGTATAGAAGTCAATGCAAGTCGCCCTGAGTCGCCCCCAAAGTCGTACAAGAACCTTTTTCTAAGTCGGAGCGACTTGCGTCGCTCCTATTAGAACGGTTCTATTGAATAGAATGGGACGCGACTTGTCAGGCGGCTGAGTCGCCTGACGAGTCGCCCCAGTGTGTACCGGCTTAGTGTTTTTGTACATTTTATTTATGTTGAAGACCAAATTTTTCTAACTTTTCTGATATTACCATTCAGGTAAATAATTGAAGTTATTATTTATAATAATATCTCACATTTATCACTTGTAAATAGCACATGGTGAACTAGAGGCTGCTGACTCAATGTTTTATGCAATGATTTACTACAATGTACTTTAATGTGTAAACCTGATAATCCTGTGCGATTTGATGTATTTATAAACGCCTAACTGAATGATCAAAACGATTAAAGGTTCTATTTAAAATATACTTCACTTTACATGCTTTCATGTACAATCCATTAATATTTATTAATATTTATAGTAAAATATTTACCATCTAATAAGAATAAAAAATAGGAATAAAAAAATAATAATACTGATGGCACAAATTGCTTACAACTGCTATAAGAATCAAAGAACAAGTTTAAAAATAAAAAAATGAAATGAGAGTTTCTGAAATACAAGTTCCTTTATTTTGGGATAATAGCTAGGCAGTGGTTCCCCAAATCAACAAAACTTCCTTTTTGTCTTTGTTGTTTTCAATAACCTTATTAAAGGAGTTGTAAAGGCAGAATGTTTTTTATCTTAATGCATTCTATGCGTTAAGATAAAAAACCTTTTGTGTGTAGCAGCCGCCCCAGCATCCCCTAATTACTTACCTGAGCCCCATCTTTCTCCAGGAATGTCCACGAATGTCTTTGCTGTGCGGGACACTCCTCCTGATTGGCTGAGACACAGCAGTGGCACCATTGACTCCTGTGGCTGTCAATCAAAATGTAGTCAGCCAGACAGGGGAGACAGCTGGCAGGGCTGGGTTGGGGCTTCGTGTCTGAATGGACACACTAAGCTGTGACTCTTCTCCAGTGCCCCCATAGGAAGCTGCTGACTGTGGGGGCAAGTGATAGGAGGGAGGGGCCAGGAGCAGCAAAGAGGGACCTGAGAAGAGGAGGATTTGGGCTGCTCTGTGCAAAACCAACTGCACAGAGCAGGTAGGTATAATATGTTTGTTATTAAAAAAAAAAAAAAAAAACAAGACTTTATAATGTTTTCATTTTACTAATTTTAACAAATTATGACAACAGTGCTAAAATACAGAAAGCCACACACTGTATAAATCCCATATTTTTTTTTTTTTTTTTTTGGGCATGCTCCCCTTGCTGCTTCTCCATTTGCTCTTAATGGTAAGTCCTGGATGTCAACATGACAGCCAGCACCTGCCCTGTAACACAGCTGCTGGGGCTGCTGTGAAAAACTGATCAATCTTCAAAAACTTAATTCAGAAATGCAATCTAAGAACAATATTGTCACATTGCATTTACCATTTCACTCATCTGCAGATCAAAGGAGTGACCTTTGATCTGCATTAGGGATGAACCTTGGGTTCCATTTGAACTGCCTCTATGCAGTTTGGTGAATAATGAACAAACTGGCCCAAATTACCAGTTCTCTTGCCTACATACCTGACCACTGTATGTAAACAAACTGGTCAGGGATCTGTCATTAAGGGGGGGGGGGGGAGGCAGAGGCCCTATCCCCGCATTCTATCCCCCAAAAGAGATGTAGAGGTTTTTGGGGGCTATTGAAACATGTAACCCCCCTTTAAATTAAGGGGACCTCCAGATATCTGCCCCCCCAGGGGTATAAGTATGAGGTACCCCTTATTACTAATTCCCATGATTTCCAGAAGGAGGTAAAAGTAAATAAGCATCAACATATTAGTCCTTCAATAAAAAAAGGTAATCAATATCATTCAATGTAATTCCAACATCAATCATGTCGTCTATCAATGTAAATCCGCATTATTCATGATGATCCACCACCACCAAGACCCACTGCCCGGTGATGTTGCCCTTCCACACAACAGTGCATTCCTGCCACTACTCTAGTCACAAAAGACAGATTCCTGGTTGGCTGCTGTTTTTAAACAAACTATTCATGATGAATAATAGGTGTTGTCATTGACCAAATATGGTCATGAACAGATACAAAGAGCAACCAGTTAGGGATCTGTCATTTGCGACAGTAGTGGTGGTGAGGAACCATTGTCAGGTTGTAACAGCAGCGGGGCAACATTGTCAGATGGCAAGTGGTCTTGGCGATGGTGATGGACAGTTGAGCTACTTCATTGAACAACATGATGTTGGATTTACTTCAAGGGATAATGTTACCTTTCTTTGGAGGTTGGGGGGTGTATTAAATACCCTTGCCTTGGTGTGTTTTTTGACTTATCACTCTTTTTTGCAAGTGAGAATAAAGGGGTACTAAAGTAAAAAGTACTAATTCTCAGAGGGGTGGAAGATATCTGCAGGCCACCTTACTATGAAGGGGTTTCCAGGTTCTGATAAGTCTCTACCTATAAACCCAATATTCCTTTTGGGGGACAGGATATGGGGAAGAGGCCCTTGTCCTCACAAATGGGGACAAGGTGCCTTGCAAGGAGGGGGAGAGGAACTTTGTGCCCCCCTCCCACCCTTTGCAAGGTACCCTCCCAGTGTTGAAGGCATGTAGCCTGAAATGGAGCTGCATGCTCACCGCTCTCCTTTTCCAGCCACCAAAATCTTCATGCTTAAATAAGGGTCTGCTATGATTTTCAGTGAGAACCCCACAATGTTTTTTACAGTTTATTTTAATGTTACTTTCAAATTAATACATTTTACTGTTCTGTAATTTCACATGCAGGTTTAAGGCATGTTATTTATTTTTTAAGGCATGTTATTTTTTTTTCAATGTTGTCCTATAAGCCACATTAAAAGACACTCTAAACAGCATTTTTTATAATTATTATTGCACTGGCACCTGTCCCCCATGGCAGTTCCCAGCTACCCAAGCACTTACCCTATTACCCCTTATTACAATTAACCCTAATAACTTTCCTCTTCCCCTTCTTGCCTTACTTATATTATCGGTAATGGTATATCAACTTTTTATTTTTACCTTTCATTCTTTTTATGTTTATTGTTTTGCATTAAATGATGTGCAAAATAGAAATATAGTGCATCTTTTATTTTTTTTATTTTTTTTCTCTAAACATGGGATAAAAAAAATATTTTTGCAAGACAATATCACCAAAATTAATATTTGTCCCAAAGAAAAAAAAGAACAAAGTTGTAGTTGCAGTGACCTATTATATTGCTTTTGGCACCACTCAACATACAGTAGGGGTGAAAGCTTATTCTTGTGTCCCAGAACATGGGATGCAGGCTTATCCGATACCAATCCAGAGGACTAGTAAGTGTAAAGAGGAAAGGATCACTGCTACTCCCAACCAGTCCAGGTGAATAAACGATAAGGAGTGGCCTCAGCCCACATGTCTTCACCACACCACACACCTGAAGTTGTAGTTGCAGTTTTGCCTTTTATAAATTACTTTTAATGTTTGTAGTTTTCTAAACTAAAGCAATGTATTCTTCTTTTAGTATCTGAGCAGGAATTTATTGTTGTAATTTCAGTCTTTATGCTTATGCAGTGTTTTGTGTTAACCCTCTATTTCTAGACCGGCCATTTTGGGAAGTGCTGAAAACTTCACAGTTTTGATAAAGAACAATATTCACTTTGCAGCCTTTAATTATACCACGTAAGTAAACCTGACTTGACTTATAACAAGTTTGGCCATACAACCGACTCATTGGGGGGATTTACTTAAACTGGTGCACACAGAATCTGATGCAGCTATGCATCATAACCAATCAGCTTCTAGGTTTTATTTTAAAGCTTTACTGACCAAGCTGAAGTTAGAAGCTGATTGGTTATTTTGCACAGCTGCACCAGATTTTTTGTTTTAGTAATCCTCCCCCATTATGTATGATCTAGTCATCTGACACCTTTGGCAGCTTCCAGCTCATTCGGAAGACAAAAACAAAGTCACATGAAGCCAAAGTAGTTCCAACCTTGATTCCCTTTGTGCAGGATGGAAAATCTGAACTGGGGTCCAGACATCTTAAATGTAATACTTGGACATTTAGCAGAGAATGGTAAAAAGTTAGGCCCAGGTAGTGGGTAATCAAGTGGCACCATATATTTGATAAATTATTCTCTCCATACATATTAAGATCTGTCAACATCCATGAAGAGCAAGGACCTGCCTGATTGAATAAACATTGTTTAGGTAGATTAGGTAGGTGCTCGTATTACATTAAAATTGATAGTACAAAGATTGTAATATGTATTGCATAAGCAACTTGAATTCTGCTAAAGAAATTGTTAGCTGTTTTCCTTGCTTAAGTGATTGCTTCATGGTTTTGAAAACATGGGTGAGCGGGCATGTTTTGCATTGAATGCAGGTTTGTGGCTGTTTTTAAGAGGGTTTTCCAAGAGCTTATCTCCTGCATATGGCTTAATAAGGTGAAGATTATTGTTTGCATACAGGACAAGTCTGCCTGATGTGAGCATAGGTGCTGTCTTTGGGAATACCTGTGAAGTAATGAGGAAAGTACCCTAGTTGTGTTTGATCTATTCAGGTTGGTACCAGGTACCAATGCATCTTGAGTTACTCAAGGCAGGGACATAATTGAGCACTTGGGCTTCCCAGTGGCTCACCTCGAGGGTACAATCTAATAACGTGAAGATGATGTAATATATTAAATAGCATAATTGCTTGCTTGCCGGACAAGTCCACCAGATGTACATATCGGTACTATGTATGGGACAGCATCTGAAGCAGTGTGGAGAGTACCCCAGGAGTGCTCAAACTGTTAGGGTTGGTAGGAGGAACCAATCCATCCGAGTCTATAATTAATTTCAGAGGCAGTGATATTAATCATGCACATGGAGGTAGCCAGTCAAATGTCCCACTTATGGAGGTGGTAGTGGTGGTGGGAAGGGACTAGAGAAAGAAAAGTTAATGTAATGTGTGTTAGGAAGAAAAAAATTAAGGGGAGGGGAGAACAGGAGGCAGCCAAGGATAGGAGTGTATGGGTTATGAAAGTAGAGCATGAGGAAGGGGCATGAGTACAAGAGGCAGAGGAGGAGAGATGGGAAAAATGCAAGGAGAGCAGGGGAGCATAGTGTAACAGAGAGGAGAATAATGCTTGGGGCATTAGAAGAAAGAACTCACTTCTGCAGACAAACAGTCTGGGATGGTGAGATCTATATGTGGAAATGTATCAGGAATTAGAGCAGAGAAGATACTGCAGATTAAATTTACAAGAATGAAAGCTTTTACCCCTGGGTGACTAGGGTGTAAAAAATTCATGGCAACAGGGAGTATTCAAGTGCACACATACAGGGATAGAGAGCAGTAGGTGCTAACGTACATAATGGGATAGGTAGGATTAGGTATTAATGAGTAAACAATAACAGGGAATGTGTAACAGTGTAAATAGTTAGGATGAAAATTATCACACACTGGGAAATATAAAAATACTACTGCCAGGGACTCAAGGCCAGTTGTGGATTTTCTGCCAAGGCCCTGTGGACCCAGTCTATCTGCAGATGGTCAGTTGGTATATCTGGTGCAGCCTCTTGAAAAAAGCAGTGACTGTGTTCTGTACATCTTTGTTGGTTTAAGGAAGGCTTCTAACCTGAAAATTGGACCTATGTTGCCTGTTTTCAGCATCCTCCACTTTATTTCTAATGCTTTTGGTCTTGAGCTGCTCCTCTTTATGGCTCTCAAGAACCATTGTAGTGTCTGAAAAGTGAGATTCTAGTTGAGAAGTATATGGCCCAGGCCTTGTATTTCCCTGGAAATCTCTGTACTCACAGTATTTCGAACTTGCCCAGGATCAGTAATTGGTCCAGTGGAACTGGTCGATGGATGGGGTCAATAGTGTGAGGATTGGAGGATTCAATGTCCAGCAGGCTTTTCAAGGAAAGCGAGACTTCTTATTGTAGGGCCTCAGTGATGAATTTGTGGCTGATTTTCCCTTTTGCCTCTGAGCTGATAAGAACTATTGCCCTGGGTCATCACAGCACTTATGTCTGACCCAACTGGTATGCAATTAGGACAAATTCAGGATTATGATCTCACAGAATTGTCAAATTTTTCAGCTCGTATGGAGTGATGTTATGCTGATGCCATCATGGTCGCTGTACGTGTGCATCCCCCATCCTGGACCTTTTTTAATGAAGTCTAGAGAAAAGCCTAAAGCTTTAAATGGTCATATTACATATTGATTTTTTTCTCTTAGCTTAGAAAATGGGAGTCTAATCAATTCTTTTTTACTTGGATAGAGTTGTTAAGCCATCAGACTATAGAAGTTTATTTTGAACAGAAGCAAATGAACTTCATACTCATAAAATAGTTGAAATCAAATAAATTCACATTTTGTCAGCCATTCTTTATGACTGTGACTGTTGCTTTTTGCTGTATAAAATGTATGTCATAACTTGATTTTTCATTGTACTTCTTTTATAGGAAAAACATCCTTCCAGAATACAATGTCACCTGCATATATCACAAAGTGACTGCTTCTCAGTGTCCCATATTTCGATTAGGGGACATCCTAAAAGAAGCAGGAGAGAATTTTTCCCAAGTTGCTATTCTGGTATATAATTATATACTCTTGCTCATATTGACATTTGTATTTTTTTAATGTTGATATATCAGTTAAATAGAGAAAATTTTCCTCATAGGGCTGTTTTTTTTAGGATTCCTGGGCCTGAGGACAGATGTGAAATTGACAGACTAATGCTGGCCATACACTCCACGAAAAATCGTCCGAACGAACTTTCGAAAAACGAAAGTTCTTTCGTGAGTGCAAACGATAGTGCCATCATGTAATGGCCGATAAATCGTTCAGTGGACAAAGTTTTTTTTTTTTTTTTACATATACCTAGTGCAGAAAGTTTGGACGGGAAACACATTAACCTTCCGATTTATCGTTCGTGCGTCAGAAAATTTCCAAACTTGTCCTTCGTTTTTTCGGCTCAAAAACGTCCAAACGATTTTCAATTTTGTGCCCATTAACTGCCCGAAAAACTAAAGATCTTTCTTTACGACCGATTTTCGGCCGAATTTTCATATAGTGTATGGCCAGCATTACTAGTTAGGGAAGTAGTAGGGAAAGCAAGATTGTGGTGAGGTGCGATTTCCCAAAACTATGGGATGTATTCTGTAGCCCATTGTTAACGTAATTTTTTTTCTAAACTATTTTCTGATTGAACTTAATGCCACTCTGTATTTACAAAGGGAGTGCAACACTCTTTCAAGTTCCTGGTACACTGTTTACCATCCACATTGTTTTAAACACATCCATAGCCAGCATATTCACAGAAACACAAGCCAAAGTAAATTTTAGAGTTCAAAGCAGTTTCCAAAAAGATGTTTCTCTGAAATAGTTTTTGTTTCATTCTAACCAAGAACCTTCTTTATGTTTTTAAAAAAAAAAACATTTTTGTTTTTACTTTTCACTAGTTCTAATGCAAGGTTGCAGGGTTAGAACCTCTGTCATGTTTCGCTGTCTGTGTCTTCACTAGGTGTCTTAAGGACAGAAAGTGATGAGATATAATGCTTATGGGGGCAAAGCAAATTTATTTTGTAGAGGAAAAGGATTAGAACCACTGCTAGGATGTTATTGCTCTCTGTGCATTCCTCTCTTGCTGTTACCTACAATCTCTCAATTATTGTTCTGGAGTCACTGACACAGAAAGTGACCGTAGATAGTCCCAATGAAGACACGACAGCAGACAGCAATAAAAATGTTACAGTAGGTTTAAATCTTATCTACACTAACTAACGAAATATGGTTGGATGTGACCCGTGAGATGCCTCCATCCCCATACAATATACAACAAAACATGAATTGACCGTGGGACTTTAGAAGAGGCACAACACACTCATTAGTAAAATCAATAAAGTAAAGATTTATTGGTAAATACAATTTCCAACAGATCAACAGGGACATTATTCCCATATAGTCAAGCAGATTGGTCAATATATACATATTAATTCCATAGCCAGGTACAGTGTTTCAAAGATCAATCCATAATAGATGTGAACTTGCATATATGTAACCTGATGCATTACGTGACATAGCGTCAGTGACCCCTTAGTACCAATTGGACATCGTTTAATGCCACGGCTTACCTGAGTATTATCGCCGACCATGTCCATCCCTTTATGACAACAGTGTACCCATCTTCTGATAGCTACTTCCTGCAGGATAATACACCATATCACAAAGCTCAAATCATCTCACCACTGGTTTCTTGAAATTGACAATGAGTTCACTGTTCTCCAATAGCCTCCACAGTCATCAGATCTCAATCCAATAGAGCACCTTTGGGGTGTGGTGGAATGGGAGATTGGCATCATGGATGTGTAGGCGAAAAATCTGCAGCAACCATCTGATGCTATCATGTCAATATGGACCAAAATATCTGAGGAATGTTTCCAACACATTGAATCTATGTCACAAAGAATTAAGGTAGCTCTGAAGGCAAAAGGGGCGTCCAGCCCGATACTAGCAAGGTGTACCAAATAAAGTGTCCAGTAAGTGTATATGTGCCAGCATGGAATAAGGCCCACCTCCATGCTGACACATATACAGTGTAGCACTGTCCCCGTAGGGTTTGCTGAGTGTTGACTTCATAGGCCCTCTCTGGTTACCTGCAGCTGGTTGCCAAGGGTTTCCCACATGGTTGCCAAGGGTTTCCCACTTGGTTGCCAAGAGTTTCCCACTTGAGTGCTGGGGATTCCCACTTGGTTGCTAGGGTTTTCCGCTTTTTTGCTAGGAGTTCCCACTTGCCCTTACACACAACTGTTTTTCATGCCATGGAAAAAAAACGTAGTTTTTTCTCAACGTGATTCCTCTCAAGCCTGTCTTGCATACACACGATCGCGATAAAAAAATGCTCGAGCAAAGCGCGGTGACATACAACACGTATGACGGCACTATAAAGTGGAAGTTCCATTCGTATGGCGCCACCCTTTGGGCTGATTATGCAAATTTCCCTTCTCATAACTTGCTTTTGAGCATGCACGTTTTTCCCCCTGTCGTTAAAGCCTACACACGACCGTTTTTCACAACGAGAAAAACGACGACGTGAAAAACTGCGAGAAAAAATAGAGCAGGTTCTAAATTTTTAATGGCCATTTTTCTCATCGAGAAAAATTCTCTGGAGCTTACACAAGATCGTTTTTAACGGCCAATTTAAGAAAAAAATTCTCATCGTGAAAAACGGTTTGTGTGTATACGGCATTACTCCCGCCTGTTCTTTCCTCAATGACTTGTCCAGGTGTGTTTTTGTATTTTATTTTGGAACTTGGGTGGGAGAAGGGATTAGTGGGATACTCCTACTGGAACTTTTCCCAAAGGATAAGGACAACTCTCACTTGACCTCTCCAGATTATTAGCAGAAGCAGTTACACTGCTTTAACTATACAGCCACATGTGTGGAGGAAATAAGTCTTCATGCTCTCATTAGCAGCAGACTTGATGCACTACATTATCTTTGGGACACTTGCTAGCATCCCCTTTACTTACACCCATCCACTGACTCTTCTAGCTGAAGGGGGTGTCCCTCACTTGACAGGCCCCAAAGACACAGATCTGTATTCACAGTAGGCAGAATCAAATCCTTCCTGGTGTCTCCCTTCCAGTCAGCTCTGCGGGACCTCTGGGTTCAGCTCTCTCACTATAAGCCCCTGGATCGACCATACAGGGCCGCATGGCCTCCTCTGCTTCCTCCTGGACTCTATTCCCAGGCTCAACTAACCCTTAGAACATTTACTATGGCTTTATATACTGTATCCCAACATGCAATGCAGTACATTTACTCTGCTAATTGCGAGGGCTATAACAAAGCCTGTGCACTCACTTGTCAGGACCCCTCCCACTGTCCAATATGCCTCTCTATTGGACCAGTGAGGGACAGTCAGAACAAGCTGAGCTGCACCTGAGTACAATGACCAGATCTAAGCAATAGATCCTGCTCCCTAAGTTTTACCTGACCATCTTCCTGGTAAGCAGAAAGACCAAAAACTATAATCTCTTCTAGCACCCACCTAGGAGGGTGCTACATCAGTATGCTTACAACTGGCAGGAAGGGGTTAAATAATGTATAATTTTGTGTTGCTGCTTTGTAAAAGGTGTATACATTTTTGCATAGTTTTTTCATATCTAAAACTTTCTTTTATATAGGGTGGTATTATGGGCATAGAAATCAACTGGCACTGTAATCTTGATCGTTGGTTTCACAGCTGTCGTCCAAAATACAGTTTCCGACGGTTGGATGATAAGGTTGTTGATGAACGCTTGTATCCTGGTTTGAATTTTAGGTATAGAAACAAGACGCTGAAATATAAATATATGTACATAGTCCTTTATCTTTCCGCCATAAAAATATGAATATAAATATAAATACATTTACAATACTAGCAAGTCATTGCAAAAAAGGTGACTGAAACTTATATAATGTAAAGTTTATCTCTAGGCAAAATCTTGTTTTTTATAGTTTTAGATGGCGTATGTAGGGGTAGGTGGGTGGTCGGTTGTCACGTTCTCCAGGGTTTTCTTCCTTGTTGGGTGCCAAGCAAGGGTTACATGAGAGGCCTATCCCTGGGTGGGTTCTTAGGGTTTACACTAGGCACTTTGAATAGGGTCATGGTCTTACACGGGGGCTACCTTTACTGGAAAAGCCAACTGATCGCCAATAAACTCTCTCAATGTTACTGCACATCACAACAGTCACTTGTGCATTTAGGTGGGAACACCCAGAGCCCTTGCTCTCTCTCCATCTGTCCAGGGCATCACCACTACCTCATTCCCAGTAACGATATGGTGTCCCGCCATGCACCTAGCACTGACTTAATGCATGCACTTCACTTAACTGTTCCGTATCTGTGTACAGTATAAGGACCCCAGCAGTGCAGATCTGCTCCTTTTGCTATGGGAGATGGATCGTTGCTAAAGGAGTGCTGATAACATCTCCCTCTGTAGACTGAGCTGTAGACTATAAGTGGCAGTTACTTGTATTACACCCCTTGAGTAACTTCAGACCAGGCAAAGTTTCAAATGCTTTACTTAAATAAATTAACATGATGACATATACAAACAGTCCAGAATAAAGTGAAGACATTTCTCTTACATCCCTAGTCCCTAACTCAGGCTTGTGAATGCCCCAGCATACCTGCATAGGAAACAACTCATCATTGGCAGTCCATAGTTGGTATCTTCAGGAAGGACTGTTACTCCCAGCAATCCTCCTAGGCAATAGGAACTCCAACCTTGACATGCAGAAGCAGCGAATGGGTTCAGCCAAAATGAGCCGGCTGGAACCGAACTGACAGAACAGCAACAAGAACCCCCAGGGTCTGGGACACCATCCCTTATATAGCATGCAGGACAGGGGGATTGGACCCTGGAAAACCCACCAAGAAAAACCCAGGAAACACAATTAACTACCAATATCCTGGCTGGGTCAGGGTTAACCACTACCTGCCTACATGTGGGGAAGTGGAAGTTAGGCTGTCTGTCAAGCTTTTACTGCTATCTGTGTCCCCACTAAAAAAAAGATTCACCACTCTGTCTTGATGACCATTGCCTTTACTATACTATTTTCCTGTGAGTCTGGGAGGAGATCTTCACACCCTGGTCTCCCAGGAAGTGGTTTGGATGGTGTTGGACACCAGAGTCCAGAGATATAGTGGCAGTAGATTGGTAAAACAAAAGGAGTCTTTGGGAGACAGAATTATAGCTAAAGCTGCTTTTTTGTTTAGAATGATTTTATTAGGTTTTCACAAAGGTTTGACAAAAGTACAGCACATATTATACCTGGAGTATTCAGTAAAACCTTGGTTTGCAAGCATAATTCGTTCCAGAAACATGCTTGTAATCCAAAGCACTTGTATATCAAAGCATTTTTTTTACAGGGTACAAAAGAGAAGAGAGGCACCTCTAAGGCCGCGTACACACGATCGGTTAAACTGATGAGAATGGTCTGATGGACTGTTTTCAACGGTCAAAACTGATCGTGTGTGGGCGCCATCGGTTAAAAAAAAGCCAACTTGCTTTAAATTTAACTGATTGATTCCTAACCCATAGATCAAAACCGATCGTTAGTAGGCAGGAACCATCGGTTAAAAATCCATGCATGCTCAGAATTAAGTCGACGCATGCTTGGAAGCATTGAACTTTTTTCAGCAAGTCGTTGTGTTTTACGTCACCGCGTTCTGACACAATCGTTTTTTTAACCGATGGTGTGTGGGCACGACGGACCATCAGTCAGCTTCATCGGTTAACCGATGAAAAAGGTCCATCAGACCGTTCTCATCGGATGGACTGATCGTTTGTACGCGGCAATAAGTTGCTAAATGTTGTACCTTCATTAAATGTTACCATATTGCTACACTTAGAGGCTCCTCTCTTCTTTTTTACACTCAGTTGTGACATGACCAGGGCTCAAGTCCTGCGGGAACACATGGGAACAGAGTCCCTGCACTTTTTTCACAGCAGGAACTCAGTACCCTTTGCAGGACTAGAGCAGCCGAGAGCAGCCGAGCAGCCCGAGCCAATCCTTCACTAAGTGGCGATGCCCAGCTCGAATCACTGTCAGGGGCAGGCGAACCTTAGTAATCCTTTATGTTAATGGCCGCTTCCTGTATATGGATTCATCAGGTAGTGTGTCAATGTCTCCTGGGAGCTTTGTCATTGTTCCCAGGAGACTTTGCGGAGGTCTACTGTGAGTTATCGAGGGATTTAGAAAGAACTTGCTTCTTTCTAAGTCCCGCGATAACTCGCGGCAGACCTCCGCAATGTCTCCTGGGAACAATGTCAAAAGCTCCCAGGAGACATTGCGGCATCGAGGAAGTGACGGAATACCCGCACACTTAAAGAAAATAGTATCTTGCGCTAAAATTTAAATAAATACGTGTAAATAAAAGCTGCACCCCAAATAATAAATAGATTATAAACTGTGGAAATAATGGAGGTGGGGGCGCTAAAGAATTATTTGATACTTAAAATAGCAATAAAGTGATTATACCATTAAAAGTAGTATGTGAAAATATCAAAACACCAGTCCCTAAACCAATATACCAAAAAACAATGAGTTAATTTGCATAGAATATTATAAAGTGTCCAGTGGAAATAAAATTAGCATTAGGAAATAAAACAATCCACAAAATAGGAATGCTCAGTGACGAATAATGAAAGTAAATTCAACCAATCCAACACTGCAAAAAGTCCATAAAGTCCCAGGCCCCCTACACACGTCCGAGCTTCTCGGCAGAATCCAGCGAGAAGCTCGCTGGGATCCATATTCTGTCGAGAAGCTCGATCGTGTGTACGTTTTCGCCGAGAAAACTGTCGAGCAAAGCGTCGAGCCAAAATAGAGAGCAGGTTCTCTATTTCCTCGATGGGCCATCGGGACTAATGGCTCGACGCCTTTTTCGACAGCCTGGTCGACGAACTCGACGGCCGGCCGAGAACCTCGTTGGGCGGAACGATGAGTTTAGCCCGACGAGGTTCTCGTCTGTGTGTACGCGGCCTCAGAAGTTATGGGAAATAGTGCTGCTGTTCCACCTTCACCAAGTCATGAATACGAACACCCGAAGTGATGAATGTATGGCTCCTTACCAGACAGAATTGACTGTTAGTTGTTTACCCAAAAAATAGTCAAAAGAGCTTGTACAGATGTGCCCTGTATACTTATAATGGATCGTTGCACTTGAATCCCTTATTGGTGGATGACTCCCAATGAGATATGCAAAAAAAAAACTGCTGGGACTTTATGGACTTTTTGCAGTGTTGGATTGGTTGAATTTACTTTCATTATTCGTCACTGAGCATTCCTATTTTTTGGAGTGTTTTATTTCCTAATGCTAATTTTATTTCCATTGGACACTTTATAATATTCTATGCAAATTAACTCATTGTTTTTAGGTATATTGGTTTAGGGACTGGTGTTTTGATATTTTCACATACTACTTTTTCGTTTCCAATATTTTTATTAAGTTTTTCAAAGTACAAAATAAAGGGGGGTATACAGGAAAAATAAAAGGGAGGGGGAGAGGGGGAAAAACGATCATAGCCACCATTTGGAGGACTAACACAGATACAAATTTTTGTAGGTCAAAGAAAAAAAAAAAAAAGGGAACATATTATTAACACAACTTTGAGTGCTCCTACTGCAATTATCTATCAGAACGGATAGCTTAGACCCAGCTCAGGGTCTGTCATTCGAAGCACTATCTAGACCCGAGGGGCCAACAGTAAGCTGATTCAGTGTGGTAACCATGGGGAACAGCCGTATAAATGCAGAAGAAGGGGAGGAGAGAAAAGTAGGAAAGATAAAAAGGGGAGAGAAAGGGAAAGAGTAAGAGAGAGGAAGGAAAAAGGGGGATGGTGCATCCCTACCCCAGTCGATAAGAGGGGAATATCAGAGTATGAAAAGCCCTTTCGTTGACATAAATCAATGTACAGTCGTGAGATAGGTGATCCAAGGGTCCCACACCCCGTCAAAAACCGCCACCCTATCATTCAAAATGGCCGACATCCTCTCGTTCACCATAATCCACGACAGTTTAGACTTCAGCAGACAAAAGGGAACAGTGGGGGACCTCCAAGACTTGGCAATGGAGATTCTGGCTGCCACAAATATAAAAGCTATCAGTTTTCTCGCGTACACATACTACTTTTAATGGTATAATCATTTTATTGCTATTTTAAATACCCGCACACTACCCGATTAATCCATATACAGGAAGTGGCCAGTAAAATAAAGGATTACTAAGGTACAGTGGATCAAAAAAAAAACATGCGGTTTAGTAATTATGCATATGAGCGTATCATTTTATTTTTTTGGTGGGGGAGTGGATCTTGGGTGGGAGTTCCCACACTTTTTTTTCCCCAGGACTTGACCCCTGGACATGGCGCTACTCTTATATCAAGACATCGCTTGTATATCAAGGCAAAAATGTATTAAAATATTTTGCTTGTCTTGCAAAATGCTCTCAAACCAAGTTACTCTCAAACCAAGGTTTTACTGTACTTAAAGGACAATATAAAAAGCCAGAGGGGTAATACAACAGGTAGCAAAAACTGTTGTGGTTTAGGTCAAATGTCATTAAGTACAGCCATCGTAAAAGTGTCAGAGTGGTGATATATTTACCATTATCATTGAAAGTGAAAGTAAAGAAAATCCCAAATTTTGTGTTGCCCCCAGAAAATTAATAGAGGGGAAATCTTTGAATGGAGATACTAGTTCTGGTCCCCAAGGAATTTCCTTAAAGCAAATCTCCACCCTAAAGTGGAGTCGCGCTGATCAGAACCCTCCCCCCTCCTGTGTCACATTTGACACTTTAGACACAGGTACATTTGACACAGGTATTTGCACCCACTTCTGGCCACAACAGAGTCGGGCAAAAGACGGGTTTTCCTAGCTTCCCGTTGCCCCCCCCCCCCCCCCCCCGTTATGTGCTAGGAACTCTCGGCTCCCAGCACACAGCGGGAGCCAATCGGAGGGCACAGCGCGACTCGCGCATGCGCCGTAGGGGACCGGGAAGTGAAGCCAGCGCGCTTCACTTCCTGGTTCCCTCATCGTGGATGGAGGGGGGAGCAGCAGAGGGACGAGCGAACGCTCGTCCTCTGCTGCGGACGCCGCTGGACTCCAGGACAGGTAAGTGTCCTAATAATAAAACTCAGCAGCTGCAGTATTTGTAGCTTCTGGCTTTTAATATTGTTTTTTAATGGGCCATCTGCTTTAATTTGCAGGGATTTCCTCTTACTTCTTGTTTGGCTACGAGACAGAAAGTGAAGGGAAATTTCCAAAATAGGACACAGATAGTAAACAAAAATCTGACAAGGGTAACAACCCTCCCTTGGTCTATCCAAAAAAGGAAAAAAAGAACAAAAACGGGGGCGGAGGGGTTTGGGGAAAGAACAGATGGTTAGTCAGAGCTACACTTGTTTTTTAGACGCTGAGGACTTTATCCATAAGGAAAAAATGGTTTTGGCTGAAATCATACTATCTGGATGATTCCCATGTATTTTGTGGCTACAGACATAATCGGTTATTTCCTGCCCTTGCTGATACTCATTGTTGTAAAAGCTGTTTTTGTGAATTTAGAATATATGTAATTATATGCTATGGCATTAATACAGTACATACTGAGGCATGGTTCACTTATCTTTGGATTAAAATGAAAGTATTCTTTTGTATCTACAGATTTGCCAGGTACTACAAGAATCAGGACCAAAGTGACATAAGGACTCTTATAAAGGCTTATGGGATAAGATTTGACATTCAAGTCTATGGCACAGTAATGCTTTCATTTCTAATAATTATTAGGTTCTAAAAGCATTTAGAACATTTTCATTTAAAGTGTTACTAAACCCACAGCAGTAAAACCAGTCTGTATAATGCGGTAAAGCATTGCTATACTCACTGTGGAACCTAAGGGGTTAATTCTCTGAATTGTGTAAAATGGCTGCTAGATCCTGGCTTCTCTGATCCTCCCCTTCTTTTACTGTCCCCAATACATCTCCTGATAGAAAAGAGCCTTGGGGGACAGGCTGCACATGCTCAGTTTGGTATGTATTGCTAGAGAGGTTTTTTTTTTTTCTTGAGAGAGTGCATGTGATCAGCACAGTAGCCTCATAGGACAGTCAGAGAATGAAAACTCCTCCTACAAGCTTTAACTAGACACTGAAAGGAAGTCACAAGACTTCGATATACTGCGGATGAGAACGAGGATGTTCTGTGTACTGTGGGAGACCAGATATAGTGAATGCAGGCTCTGGGGTTTAGTAACACTTTAACTAAAATGTTACAAATTTGTTTGTATGAGTCTATTACAGACCTGATGTAGTCAATGCTTGCTATGATCCAAGCTTAAATCAGATTAGCAGAATGTTTTTGTATTTGTTACACCATAACACTGGGGTTTGTTGACCCAGAGAGCCACACTAAAAAGCAGGAATTCCAGGAGTATCAGAGTCTTTTTGTGCTGCACAACCAGAACAGCTCCCCCACCAAGCCCTGACACCACCAGCTTGTTTAGGTCTAGAGGGCTGCAAAGAGCAGTTTTATTGACCTGATCCCTCACACCTGCAGGCTCCCTTGAATTGTAAGACCTGACCCTGCAGCCTCTTTTTCCATGTGCTAAAGCAGTCATGGGTCATTGGATGTCATCAAGTCCAATGCAGAGCCCATAGCCCTGCACTGGGTATGGAAACACTGAGGGACAGTCCATTGCAGGGGCATAGGGAAGGAAAGTACGTGTTGCTGGGAGAGTGAAGGACTAAGTAAAAGTAACCACAATTTATCATGGCTGCTGAGACCTGACACCGTGGTCAGTTTACGTGCCTTTGTCATCCGACCGCAGCCCTGCTCTGTCCTTCTCTGTCCTCATCTCTGTCCTCCCTCCCTGCCTGTCTGCTTGTGAAAATGCCCGCCCCCTGTGTCCCAGTGTCTGAGCTATGTAAAAAAAATTGCTGATTATACCTTATATCAGAGCATCTCCTGGCACTCACATGACTGTTCAGCTCTCTCCTCCCCTCCTCCCTGGCTGATGTCAGCCGCTCAGCACTGCCCTCTATAGAGAGGGAGAGGAGAGAGCCGAGAAGTCACGTGAGCTCCAAGAGATGCTCTGATATAAAGTATTATCTGCATTTTTTTATATAGATTAGACACTAGGACACATATTGTTATTTAACAGAGGGGATGGGATGAATAGATTATAGAGGCTTAACAACCACTTTAAAGCGTTTGTTACCCCAACATTTCATATTTCTGATATGTACCTGACGTACACTGTACTTGTATGAGAAACTATCCTGTTCTCTTTGTATTGCTTCCTTTATGTGAAATGCCTGGTGTTCCTGCCAGTCCTTCTACTTTCCCAATAAAAACTGACCACACTATGCAGGAGAACACACGGTGATCAGTTCTGTAGCTATGCTGGGAAATCGTTGTACTATCCTTCAATGATCAAACTTGTCCCGACATGCCCCGCTGCACAGCAATTCACTGGGAAGCTCAGTGTGCTGCTTCTTCATCTCCCCCAGCTTCTATGCAGTTTAGAACAGAGGGAATATCATCACTTAAAAAAAGGGAAAATGGGTATTTGTAATGTATTTTTATATCTATAAAAAAATAATTGGCTTTTTATTTCTATTTTAAACTGAATGGGTTGTTTTACAAGGTGATGGTTTACAGTCACTTTAATTTTCTGACTAAAGTTACACTTTAAGGGCTACCAGGTAGGACTACAATTGTACAATGTATATTTGTCAGCTGTAGGTAACTAAAGTCAGGTAGCTATAGTTCTACAAAGACTGGGAGTCAAAGTCAAATATTTCCATTAGGCTTTTTCCTCTTGTCTGAATGTTCCTTGACATTTAATTGGCAATTTAGCATAAAAAAATGGCTTCTAATGTCTAATGCATGGCTGCATTTGGGGACACATTTAAAAAAAGTATCGGTATTCGGTATCGGCGACTACTTGAAAAAAAGTATCGATACTTGTACTCGGTCCTAAAAAAGTGGTATCAGGACAACCCTACCTATTATACAGTATAATTCCCTTTCTCTTTCTCTCTCTCTCTCTCTCTCTATTTCTCTCTCTCTCTCTCTCCCCCTCTCTCTCTCTCTCTCTCTTTCTCTCTCTCTCTCTCTCTCTCTCTCTCTCTCTCTCTCTCTAAATTGTTGTGCAGTATATTTTTATTTTTATTTATATTTATATTTCTTCATCCCTTTTCTAGGGGGGACAGTTCAGTTGGTTTGAATTGGTATTATTCATTGGTTCCTATCTTTCTTACTTTGGATTGGTGAGTTGTATTTCAGTTTAAACATATTTTTTTAGTAGTATAGTAATAGACTTACAATGAGTAGGAATTGGTTAAAATGTAAGTGCATTCTCTTTCCAGTAAGCACATTCTCTACTTCCTGTAGAACAGGGGTTCTCAACCTTTTGAAGAGTGAGGGCCACTTGAGTGATTTAGCAGCTGGTTGCAGGCCACAATGAACTATGGGGTTTTACCGCCCCTCAAACTGCAAATGTAAATGAGCCTTTACTGTCCCGTGCCCCCTATAAGGCTGCTTTCACATTGGTCCGCTGCTTTTCACCCACAATCTCGGTGCAGCGCAGTGCACCTGCGACTTTCCTATGGGTTAGTTGCACTGAGGCATAGACTTCTATTACATCTTGTGGGTGTGGTGCATTTTTAGAAAACCTGCAGGATGTAACAGAAGTCTATAGCTCAGTGCAGCTATCCTACAAGAAAGCTGGGGCAGGAGCCGGCGCTACAGAGGAAGCAACAGCTTATGCAGTGCCTGATTTCTCTCCGCTTCCTCCACTGCCGGCACCGGCTTCATGCACTCAGATGCTCTGCGGTAGTGGTTCAGTAACTCGTTAATCGCCTCCTGGGCTTGCCGACCCGCCATCCCAAAGCTTTCCTGGCTTGAGCTCACGGGCTACATCAGAGGGCTCCGCTGGGCCATGGGTTAAGCACCCCTGTTGTTAAATGACAAAAATGAGTTAAACGTATGGAAATAAATACCAGATAGGGGTTCTAACCTCAGACCACTGTACTAGTAAACGTGCCTAAGACCCTGTACACACGATCAGACATGTCTGATGAAACTGGTCTGCAGACCAGTTTCATCGGACCAGTTTGATGGTGTGTACGGCCCATCAGACCGTTGTCCGTCAGACCAAAGTTTTAAAACATGCTTTAAAACCTGTCTGATGGAACCTGTCCGTCGGACATGTTCGATGGTTAGTACACAAAAGCATTGGACCAAAAACCCGCGCATGCTCAGAATCAAGTCGACGCATGCTTGGAAGCATTGAACTTCGTTTTTTCATCACGTCGTTGTGTTCTACGTCACCGCGTTCTGGTCTGATCGGATTTTGGTCCGATGGTGTGTACGCACATCAGACCATCAGACAAGTTCAGAGTTGTCTGATGAAAACGGTCCGTCAGACAAGTCTCATCAGACATGTCTGATCGTGTGTACATGGTCTAAGAGGGATTCTAAAGTACCTTGTGTTCTATCTATGTATACAAATTATACAAATGTATTAAATATATAGTGTTTAAAAAAGGTGGAAAACAGATTATTTTCAATTCCTCTCTGTGACATAGCAAACAGTGAAAAAAAACTTCCTTAACTATGGACAAAAATAATATCTTGACAGAGGTTTAGGCCCTTTCCCATTCTTTTCCCAAAGCAAAATATTTTGGCTTTAATTGATAATTATAAGTTCCTATGGGCCTCTGCTAAATTTCTTTGGTAAATTATTGTAAGGCTTAATTTCCATGGACGTTTTTACAGCCACTTTTCTGAGCTTTTTTCGCAGCTTAAAAATGTCTCTTCATGTTAGTCTATGGCCTCATGCCCACCATGACGTTTTTGAGCTGTAGATGGCTAAGCCGTTTTTAAGCTGCAAAAAAAAAAAAAAACAGGACCAGTGCGTTCTGAAGCTCCTGCGTTAGAGCTGTTAAAACGCCAGACGTTAAAAAAGGCTCAAAAATGCTCAAAACGCCCAAAAACGCTGCCGCGGCATGGACAGGCGTTTTTAAGCTGTAAAAAAAGGCTAAAAAAAGTGGCTGTAAAAAGGTCCATGGAAATGAAGCCTAATACTTATATGTTTTGTGATTTCTCTGGACTGTATATTGCTGTTGTATATTAGTATCATGTAAACAAAGAGTAGTAAAATAAGTATTATTATGTTGCTCTATTGATTATTTATTTAGGCAACAATAGTGATTGATTGTATGATCAGCCTGTACTGGAAAGGCTGCTGCAGCACTACATCGGGTCAGAGATACTATGATGAACAGAAATACGAGGAGATCCCCGGGCCCTGTATTCTGACGGTAACATGGTTTTGTATTTATTCTCAAGTTCATGTTATACTATGATTCTCATTTCTTCAAACTGACAATTGAACATATGACTTACCTTATCTATGCCAATGGGTTATATATCATTAAAATTTTTACATAAACAATACCTTAACTCTAAGCTCTGGAAGTGCAGTGCTGCAGTGAAAAAGCAGTGCTGGTAGTTTTCTGTACCCATTCAAATTTGTTATCATTTTGTTCCCACAAATAGAGCTTTATTTTGGTGGTATTTGATCACCTCTGCGGTTTTAAAAAAAAAATTGAAAAAAAAAAGCTTTTCTTTGTTTCTGTTTTTTTTTTTGTAAATAAGTAAGTTTTCTACTTCGATGACGGGCACTGATAGGGCGACTGCACCGACAGGCACTGATAAGGAGGCACCGTTGGTCACCGATGAGGTGGCACCAATGAGGTGGCACTGATGAGGTGGCACTGATTGGCACTGATGATGGACACTGATAGGCTGCACTACTGGGCACTGCTAGGCGGCACTGGTATGTGGCACTCATAGGTGGCACTGATGGGCACCAATAGATGGCACTGATGGGTACTTATGGTGGCACTGATGGGTACTTATGGGTACTTATTTAAAAAAAAATGCTGTGGACCCCCACACATTTTTTTTTTTTATGAATGACTTTTCTCTGTATTGCCGGGAGCCGACAATTCATTATAGCCGCAAGTGATTTTAAATTACTTTTTTTCCTTCAGAAATGACACTTTGTGCAGGGACAGTTCTAAGCATGGGAAACAAGCGCTACTTTACAGGCATACTATACACCCCCCCCCCAGGTACGAAATTTAAAGGAATATTTCACTTTTATTGTTTCACTTAAAGGAATTATTGAAATCACTGCTGACAAAAAAACTGCAGTTTTTAAAACTTGTTTTGCATTGATACATGTCCCCTGGGGCAGGATCCAGGTCCCCAAACACTTTTTATTACAATCCCCAGGACCCTGGATGGCAACCTCCCTTTTTTATGTATTTTTTATAAATGTTTATTTATTTTTTATTAAAGGGCCCAGAGGTTTCTTTTTTCTTTTTATTAAAGGGCCCAGAGATCCCCAGGGCCGCACCCCCCCCCCCGGTTCTCTGCTCCAGGCGGCCCACGCCTTAAGCTGTGTAAGGGGCCCCAAAATTCCTGATGGCGGCCCTGCGCATACCTCCCAACACGCACGGATTCTGCGGGACTTTCCCACACAGACCGCTTCTTCCCGCAGTCCCGCAAAAGGGTTAATTTTCCTGCACTGCAATAGGAGGCAGCACGGAAGCAGGTGGAACCGGAGCGGTGTGTGGAGAACTGTGACTGCTGAAGGGAAGAAAGCCAACAGCCAGGCTAATGACAGTCTGTGGCCCTGGCTGTCGGCACAGGTGAGAGGCACTCCCCCCCGCTCAACAATTGCAAAACCTCCCCCAGGAGGAACTGGAGCGGTGTGGGGATGCCTGCTGAAAGGAAGAGAGCGACACATTCCGTGCACAGGTGCACCCCCCCCCCCACTCAACAACTTTAATGCCCCCCTACTCAACAACTTCAACTTCAATCCCCCCCCCCGCTTAACAACTTTAATGCGCACCCCCCGCTCAACAACTATGATCCCCCCTCACTCAAATCTTTGCCCACCCCTCCCCCAATTCTCGGCTCCAGGGGGCCCCTTCAACACTCAAACCCAGGGGCCCCCACCACCCTAAGTCCTGCCCTGACCGTAGCTCCTACCATTATAATAAATACAGGTTGTCTTGTGTCTTCAGAGTATATTACGGATCTAATTAGTTGTAATCTTACTATATTTTACATCTTTTTGTATATTTTTATACTTTTAGCCCTATTCGGAGCTATTCTTATGTCATGATACATAAAGTAAAGTATAATGTAATGCAAATCTTGTAATTCTATCATCATTTTTCTGCTTGTCATTGTATTGTAGTCATGCCAGGAACTCAAGTTTGTGTCCTTTGTGGATCAAGAGGACATAATAATGGTGGATAAAAGGTTAAAGAGAAGTTTACAAAAGACAATAGGTAAAAGGATTAAGGTAAGGAAATGGACCTAACTTGTTTGTAGTATGTCAAGATAAATGGGCAGTTATAGCATGTGCAAGATAAATGATGATATATTTTTACATTGGCAACATCAAAATCTAAATAATGTAATAAAATAATTGGTAATGTAGACATATCATTTTATGATGTGCAGGTTTTTTTCAGATCATGCTGCACATGTAAAAGGATTCCCTATTTGTTTTTCATGACAAAAACAAACTATGTATATTACTTGGAAATTAATTGCTTTAATATTTGTCATTAAAATTAGTGGTGCAATTTAGAAGATACAAACATTAAAATTGAACATAATTTAACAGACAAAGCAAAAATAGGAAGATACCATAACCTCTCCTAAAAGACTGCAAAATACACTCACTGTTCATCTTTTTTTATGTACACCTTGCTAGTAACGGGTTGGACCCTTTTTTGCCTTCAGAACTACCTTAATTATTTGTGGCATAGATTCAACAAGGTTTGGAAACCTTTTTCAGACATAATGGTCCATATTGACATGATAGCATCACGCAGTTGCTACCAAATTTATCGGCTGCACATCCATGATGCAAATCTCCTGTTCCACCACATTCCACAGGTGCTCTATTGGATTGAGATCTGGTGACTGTGCGGGCCATTGGAGTACAGTGAACTCATTGCCCTGTTCAAGAAACCAGTGGTGAGATGATTTGAGCTTTGTGACATGGTGCATTTTCCTACTGGAAGTAGCCATCAGAAGATGGGTACACTGTAGTCATAAAGGGATGGACGTGGTCAGCGACAATGCTCTAGTAGGCCTTGGCATTTAAACGATGCTCAGTTGGTACTGTAGCACCCTCTAGTACTGTGCTAGAGAGGATAAGTAAATGTAAGCAGGCCTGGCTGGCTGCTAGGCCTGTTTGTTTTTATTCTGGGCTGGGAGTGGCTCAGAGTACATGCTGGGTGACTCACAGGTGGCATCACTAGACCTTCTACTTCTTTTTAGGCCTCGTACACACGATCAAATCTGTCTGCTGGAAACGGTCTGCTAGACCGTCCCAGCAGACAGATTCGATCGTGTGTACGGGCGAGGCGACGGATTTGGCCACCCGACAGATTTCAAAGCATGCTTTGAAATCTATCGGGTGGGAATCTGTCCGCCCGACATGTCTGCTGGTTAGTACACTTACCAGCAGACATGTCGCCTCGCACCGCCGCCCAATGGATTCGGCGCATGCGCGGAAGTGTTTTACTTCCTGGTGCGGTGACGTGGCGGCGTCAACGTCACCGCCACGTCACCGACACGTCAGCGCGCCGTCTGCTGGCGGGGATTTTGGTTTGCTCGTGTGTACACGCGAGCAAACCAAAATCCTAACAAACAGATTTGTTCAAATCAGTCGGTCCGACCGATTTGAACAAATAGATTGCCTCGTGTGTACGAGGCCTTAGTGTTTTCTGGAAAGAGAGGCTGGAGGGAAGGTGGAGCCACCTGATGTATTCTGAGGATCCCTGACCAATCCCCGACTGTCAGGGGGCAGGCCTCCTTAAATACCAGGGGTCAGCCCACACTTACAATCAACAAAGAATGACCTATGACAGGAGGTTTAGTTGCACGTTGTTTGATATATTAACACTGAAGATATGATACATGACGCTTTGTAACTAGCTATATTGCATTTGGGAAGGAACAGAGGGTGGGAGGTGTGGTCTCCCTCTCCCACACAGTTTGATCCCAGATGGGTTGTTGAGGGAAACCAGACTATACTCCTAACCTGGTTCCTGACTATCAATATGGTAAACACTGTTTAGAAGGTTTGTTCATATATATCTACACCATACTTTGACATATGTATGTAGCACCCAGATGTTTAGACAGTGTTGCTCCTAAATTTACCTGCCAGGGGCCAGATTCAGGTAGAGTTAGGCTGGAGTATCAGTGATACTCCAGCCTAACTGTCACTTTGAGCCGGCGTTTTTGTTTTCTGTAAGCAGAAAACAAGAAACGTTGGGTTGGAGTTCCTATACGAGCGGCGTAATTGTATTTCGCCGTCGTATCGGAACTTCAATTTTAAAAATGGCGCTCGGGGCGTTCCCGCTGATTAACGCAGAGCATATGTTAATCAGCGGAAATTCACGATCGTATTCGGGCCCGACGCAGTGACTTTCCGACGTTTCCGTAAGCGATACGCGGCATAAAGAAAAACAAGCCCCCTAGTGGAGTATCCTATGTTAAGTATGGCCTTCGTCATCGCGTCGATTTTAAAAAATTTCACGTCGTTTGCGTAAAGCGTCCGTGAATGGGGATTGACGTCATTGACTTTCCCTGACAGAATTTGGAGCATGCGCACTGACAGTCGACGCATGCGCAGTACGTTCGCCGCGGGACAGTCGACGCATGCGCAGTACGTTCGCGCGGGATCCGCATAGTTAACATAATACACGCCCTCTACCCGCCCAATTTGAATTCCACCGGCTCATTTACGTTACTCAGCCGCAACTTTAGGAGCAAGTGCTTTGTGAATAACAGTACTCGCTGCTAAAGTTTCGGCGGAGTAACGTAAATGAGAAGCGTTACTCCAAAATAAAAATACTCCAATCTACCTGAATCTGGCCCCAGGTGTATTTGCCTTGGCTTATTGTGAGGGATCAATTGATTTTGCCCTATGTCTGGAATTGCTGCACGTCTTTCTTCTGTCACTGGATGGCCGGGTATTTGGTGACATTAGATAAGACAAGGGCATTGCAAGGACAGATGAAGAATAGATAGGGTATCTCAGTCAATGAGCAGGGATTTTCTTGGGTCCTTTGGCCTGCTGGGAGAGCCTATTAATTTGGATGAAGTCAGGTGATCGTGGTTCTGTGCCACCTGGACAGCTGTCTGGGTGGACGTGTGTTGTGCTGCCCGGGCTGCTAGGCCGGAGTTTGGGCCTATCCCGGGCAAATCTAGCTGCTAGGCTGTCTGAGGGCCTATCCAGAAGCAAGAGAGCAGCATAGGGTTGGATTTGCGGTGTCAGGAAGGCCAATAGATCAGTACTGTGTGACTGCACAGAGGAGACCAAACAATATGATTAGTGAAGTGAAAGGGTGTTTATTTACAAAAATAAGTGGGGACAACCAGTGCAATAAACAGCTAACAGTATATATATATATAGTCAAAGGGAAATACCGTATACATAAATCAAGCCAGGCCGAGGTCATACACGTGGAATGTCAGCAGATGGGTGAGGATGGGACAGGACAGATCAGGGAACGGATGGATGGACTAGCTGCGGGGTAAGAACTCAGGGGAGACAGGAACCAGGAAACAGGACAGACAAGTCCAGGCAGGGATCAGGATCAGGGATCAGAATCACGGAACAGGATCAAGGCACAGAATCAGAATCAGGATCCAGGAGACAGGGTCAGGGTACAGGCTCAGGTCCGGAAGATATGACGATACCAGGGCGAGCTCTGCTTGAGCTCGCCGGGTATAAATAGAGCTGATGATTGAGCTCAGGTTACAGCTGAGCGCAGAAAGGGCTGTGTGCTCCATACTACCAAGAATGGGGAACCATTCCTAACATGCGGCTTGCAAGTGAACCTGTCGTGGTCAGAGGTAGAGTTGAAGCTGACGCCCCTAAAGGACCAACCACCTTGTTACCAGGGACCACATTGAGTTGCCGAAGCAAGTCCTGGAGCAGTATTCTCACCAACCGGGGGCGGTGAAGAGTCGGGAAACTTCAGCAGGTGCAAAGCCAGGGACCCAGCCAGTGGGGTGACGCTTGAGAAGTATCTGGAGTACCAAGCCAGGGACCAAGCAGGAACACTTGAGGAAGATACTAAAGTAAGAAGATTAGAAGTGCTCACTGGATTCAGTGGCAGTGAATCAGCAAGTCTAGTGAGAGATTGGGAGCGTCTACAAAAAGTGACTGTGTAAAAATAAAGGAGTTTTTTCCAATTTGTTTTAGGAGCTGTTGACTGTTGCCATAGGCGTCAGCGCTCCTACACATGCAGATGTGGTGTCTTGCTGGTGTCTTGCCGGATGCTTTTCCCTGCATGGCTGTAGAAGTCTCAAAGCCTGCTAATTGCAACTTCCTAAGGGTGTCCTGGCCCTAAACCATCTCTCCCACTATGTCTCGCAATCAACTGTGTCAAACAATGTTTCATGATGTTTACAATTATTCCTATGTTATCTAATCTCTGTTATCTGTAAACTTTTCAATAAAAGTTATTGGAAATAAAAAATTGAAAAAAGTACAAAAAAGAAAAGCATGAATATTCATACATTAGTTTTATTGTAGTTTCTCATACTAATACCAGGAGCACCTACTGGCAGAAGGGAGAAACCACAGCTCTACTGAATTTAGGGGAAAAAACAAATAAATAAGTAGACTATAAATCATCTAGGTTGTCCTACCACCCAGCAGACCTAAATTTGATTTGATTACACAACATGCTGCAAGCAATCTCTATGTGCCAACTGCATTTTCTTGATTAAATGGATGAATTTAGTATTGACTTTCTGTTGGTGCCACTTTCTTTATTTACTAGCCTTTAAATCTAATGGCTCATTCACACCTATCCAGTCCCTTGCAGTGTGTTAGTTTGCATGTTAATGTGCTTTGCATTAGGACAGCCCATTTATTTGAATGAGCTGCCTAAACACACCAAAATGAACCAAAAATCACATATGCAACCTTTTTTGTAAACAAGAAAAGAAGACAAGGATGCACCAATCTAAGTGTAGTATAAAAGTGCCTTAATAAATAAATAAACAGCCAAATGGCTACTCACACTAAAAAAGGGGTTACAGGCATATCAAGGAGTGATCCGTGGTCACTTTCCGGGTCCTTAGGTCCACACAGTAAATGAAAGCCACAGATGGAGAGATGCGATGCTGGGGGTAGCCATAAGAAACGACGAGACAGATTTAGGTGTGCAATTTTCAGTCAACAAAAAGCAAAATATAGTTCGCTTCACACACAAATCATCTGTCTGCGCAAAAACGCAAGAAACGAACTATAAAATACTCACACGCTGGTATAGGACCCCTGACCTGTTGAGTGAACTGTTCCCTGATACCACAGCCACTTGCTGGAGATGCCAGCGGGATAGGGGCACTATGTTGCATATATTTTGGTCCTGCCCGCGGATCAGGAGCTTCTGGGAGGAGGTACGCCGGATCACACAACAATTCACGGGCAGTACAGTACCGGACGACCCGGCCTACTTCCTCCTACACGCAAATGACATGTCACCAAAAGTATATAAAAAATCGGTGGTTCGCCACCTTCTAGATGCGGCCAAAGCCTGTGTCCCCCTTCTCTGGAAATCCCCCCACCCGCCGACCATAGCCATGTGGCTACGTAAAGTAGATGAGATCAGTCGCATGGAGGACCTAGTTTTATCTAGCCAGCAAAGGGAGGAGGCATATTCGGAAACGTGGCAATTATTTAACATCTTCAGATATTCTGAGGAGGGCCAGAAACTCCGGGAGACAGACTGCCACGCACCTCCCCCATCATAACTGAGTCACATGCCGGTGAAATGAGTTATCGATACAGGAACTAGACGGTAATTGCGATTTATTATACGCCCCTAGGGGTGCTTTGTGGGCTTGCCCTGCTCGTGCAGCCCCCCCCCCCTTCCCACATTCCCCCCCCCCCCCTCCCTGCTACCTCCCTCTCTCTCCGCTCTCTTCTATACCTTTATCTTCTAATACTCTATTCTACTACAGTAAATGGAAAATAGGGTGGGGAACCAGCTTGTTTGGGCCAGGTGGATGAATTACGAAAGGGCATTGTGAGAATATACCTAGTGAAATATATGTCAATGTATGTCCATGTATATATCAATGCCTGTGTGCATTGCGGTTATTTACCTCATACGAGATGTTTTTTTTTGTCACTCTTCGTGATTGTATGTTTATGGTCCATGCGGACTGGTTTTCCTGTCTGATGATAAATAAAAAAGAAAAAAAAGAAACAACGAGACTGCTGACTGTGCAGTGTGCAGCACGAGACGGCGTGCGCCTCACGATGAACGGCAAGCAGAGAGCGTCGCACCGGAAGTGACGTGGCGTGGTCTATTGGAACGGACCGATAGGATGACGCGTTTCACAGCTCCGCTGTTTCATCAGATCCATCTAAGTAGCCATTTGGCTGTTTATTTATTAAAGCACTGTTATACTACACTTAGATCGGCGCATCCTTGTCTTCTTTTCTTGTATACTTCCAGAGCTTGCTTCTGCTTTTGGGATTGCAGCCAGTAAGTACACATGGACTGTATTGATGAACTATATTTACTGATTAACTATTTTTTATAATTGTCACATTGCCGTTCTATATTTGTATTACTTTTTGATATTTGTTCATGGGCCACCTCTGTCTGTAGTTTGTCCTATCTTGCGCCATCCAACAACCAATTTTTTCAACCTTTTTTTGTAACATTGCTACAGAAGTGCATTGACAATGAATGACAGCCCTTTACTACAACCCATGTGTGTGAACATGGTCTTAACCTGTAAAGTTTGGCCAAAGTTGTGGCTATTAATGTCACTTGACCTTCACCTGATGAACTTTGTCTGACAGCAATATTGTTATAATGTATTTATCATTGAAGTCTGCATGCACAGTTTGCAGGCTGCATTTAGTTCTATCTTGGCGATATGAGATTTTGGCACAGAAATGTTACTATTTAGGATCAATAATTTAATAATTTAGAACAGTGGCCCCCAAACTGCAGCCCTGGGGCTGAATGAAGCTCTTTGCTTGCCTTTAAGTGGCACCTGAGGCATTATTCCTGCCACTAACACCAACAATGGGGCATAATTCAGGCCACTGACACCAACAATTGGGCACTATTCCTTCCACTGATACTAACAATGGGGCATCATTTCTTCCACAATTCCTTCCACAATATTTCCTTCCACAATGAAATTTGGGTGCTATTCCTTCCACTGACATCAACTATTTCTCCCCCAAATACCAAAGATTGGGCATTATTCATTCGCACTGAGCACAGTCCCGCCCCCTAAAGTCCCTATCAAGCCTGAAGGACTGTAATCTGGCCCTTTCTTTAGAAAGTTTGGAGACCCCTAAAGTTGGATTAGTGTTAGGTCAGAGAGTTAGTATTTTGGTCAAGGGTTGGTGTTTAATTCCAAAATAGTTTTTTTTTTAAATAGTTTGGTGAATGCTTAGTAGATCAGTCATATGGTTATTACTTTTCTTTGGGGACCCCGTTGGTGCAATTTTTTCTTACTTCCTTTTCTGGCTGGCACTTGTCATCTGGAACATCAGATCAATTACAGAACTATCAAAATAGATTTCTATAGAAGTTGTGTAAACCAATAGCAACAGTGTTTAGAATGCTCTTCTTAGCTGCCACTATCAAAATGAACGTTTTGCCTAGGATTCTATATATTTTACAAACCATCCCAATTTCGATCCCACCTACTTTTTTTCATCTTATCGGAAGGCCTGTACTATGTTTCTTCTTTTCCAATATTTTTATTGAGTTTCAAAAAAAAAGTACAGCAGAAAGACAGGCATGGCCTGTCCGAATACGTAGCATTAAGTAACAGGTACAAATGTTAGTCATTGAGGGCACAACAATATAATCAACAAATAGCATCTACCCGGGTCCATGACTTAACCACTTAAGACCCGGACCAAAATGCAGGCAAAGGACCTTGCCCCTTTTTGCGATTCGGCACTGCGTCGCTTTAACTGATAATTGCGCGGTCGTGCAACGTGGCTCCCAAACAAAATTGGCGTCCTTTTTTCCCCACAAATAGAGCTTTCTTTTGGTGGTATTTGATCACCTCTGCAGTTTTTATTTTTTGCGCTATAAACAAAAATAGAGCGACAATTTTAAAAGAAATGCAATATTTTTTACTTTTTGCTATAATAAAAATCCCCCAAAAATATATAAAAAAACATTTTTTTTCCTCAGTTTAGGCCGATACGTATTCTTCTACCTATTTTTGGTAAAAAAAATCACAATAAGCGTTTATCGGTTGGTTTTCCCAAAATTTATAGCGTTTACAAAATAAGGAATAGTTTTATTGCATTTTTATTATTATTTTTTTTTTTTACTACTAATAGCGGCGATCAGCGTTTTTTTTTGTGACTGCGACATTATGGCGGACACTTCGGACAATTTTGACACATTTTTGGGACAATTGTCATTTTCACAGAAAAAAATGCATTTAAATTTGCATTGTTTACTGTGGAAATGACAGTTGCAGTTTGGGAGTTAACCACAGGTGGCGCTGTAGGGGATGTGTGCCTATGTGTGTTTGTTTACAACTGTAGGGGGTGTGGCTGTAGGTGTGACGTCATCGATCGCGTCCCCCTATCACAGGGATCACGCGATCGATGCTGCAGCCACAGAGAAGCACGGGGAAGCCGTGTGTACACACGGCTCTCCCCGTTCTTCCGCTCCAGGGACGGATCGCCGCACTGCAGCGGCGATCGGGTCCGCGAATCCCGCGGTCCCGGTCCTGGAGCTTCGGACCGGGTCGCGGGCGCGCGCCCGCGGGCGCGCGCCCGCGACCCACGGCTGGGTACTAAAATCAACGTATATATACGTTGATGTGCCCAGCCGTGCCATTCTGCCGACGTAAATGTGCAGTAGGCGGTCCTTAAGTGGTTAAAGCCATCAACAGCTATGAGAAAGGAAGGGCTAACTTAAAACCATCACAGGGCCCTTCAGCTGAGAGTCCACCTAATCTCGGGGACCCGTCCCTCATAGACAATCCAAAAAAAAAAAAAACAATGGCAGGAATGTACATTAAGAACGCAACAATAAAGGATAACAAAAGAAAAGAGAAAAGAGCCCTAAAAGAGAAAGTAAGAAAAGAATTGGGAAAAAGAAAGGAAAAAGGAGATGAAGAGGGGAGCACTCCAGTCCTGTACTATGTTTCTATGGAACAAACTACACCCACGAATAGGATATAATAGACTTACAACCTCTAAAACTTTAGGTGGTATAGGCTTACCCGATATACGCAAGTACTACCAAGCTTGTGGTTTGACCAGGGACTGGAACGTTCACCATAAACTGAAGGATTGGATCCAGCTAGAACAATCCTTCACGACCTCTCCTTTGGGTCAAATCCCATGGATTACTCCCACTAATATCCCTTCAGAATGCAAATCACACCCTCTTATTAGTCCTACCCTCAAAATCTTTCACGTTACCTGCAAGACTCACAGGGGTAGATTCATGTAGCAATTACTCCGGCGTTTTTAGAGATGTGCGGCGTAACTGCTATTTTGCGCCGTCGGATCCATGCGTCGTACCTACTATACCAGATCCGCCTTAAAATGGGGTAATTTTTTCCGGTGTAACTTTTCCACGCCGGCGTGTCTTTGGCGCATCTTTACGCGCGACAGATCAACCGTTCCCATGGATTATCTATTCAAATATGCAAATGAGGGAGATCCTCCGATTCAGAAACGCACGTTTCTCTTGCGCCGGCGTAAGCCGGTGCGCGTAACTGGAATTTTCTGCGGACCATTCTGGCCTAGGTTTGCACAGGAGTTGAACAGATCAGCTGGAGAGCAGCTAAAGCAACACTGTGACAGACGAATTTAGCAAAAACACTTGCTGGACAACACATCTGTCTGCCAACATGCCAGGGGCAGCCTTGCTCATAGCCCTACAGCGTCGACGTGCACGTAGGAGGGCACGGGAGAGGATATTCCGCACGCGCATTGACGTCTTTGGCATGAGTGATTTGGAGGTGTTTCGCCTATTCAGATTCAGCCCTGAAGCCATCATGGAACTAACCACAACCCTGCAGGATGACATCACCAGCCAGACACAACGCTCACAAGCAGTGCAGCCACTGGTGAAGGTCCTGGCAACACTCCATGTCCTTGCCAGTGGATCATTCCAGCGTACAAGTGGAGTGGTGGCTGGGATGTCACAATCCACCATGAGCAGATGTGTGCACCAGGTTGTGCCTGCAATCCTCAGACGCATGGCCAACCACATCATCAAACCCACCACTGAGGAGCTGCGGAGGAAGGCAATGACAGATTTCTACAACCTTGCCAGATTCCCACGCACTGTGGGGGCCATTGATTGCACACATGTGGCACTACGGCCCCCCCGGGACACAGAGCACATATACTGCAATCGGAAGCATTGGCATTCCATCAATGTACAGGTGATAGTCGATGCCCAAGGCCTCATATGGCACGTCCGTGCCAAGGACCCCGGGGCCAGCCACGACAGCTACATATACCGTCAAAGCACCATCTCCACAGAATTTGAACAGAACGTGTATGGGGACAGCTGGCTGGTTGGTGAGTGACATGGGTGGCAGGCATAACTATCCCCTCCCGTGATGCACACCTCACAACGGGCACATGCACTATTAACATCCTCCTGTCTTTTCATTACCAGGTGACGCGGCATATGCATTGGGACCCCATCTCATGACTCCATTCCGGGATCCACAAACCAGAGGAGAGCAAAGATACAATGAAGCACACATCAAAACCCGTGCAGTGGTGGAGCGCACATTTGGCCTCCTGAAGTCACGTTTCCGATGCCTGGATAAGTCTGGGGGTACCCTCTTGTATTCCCCAAACTTCGTGTGCCAGATCATTGGGGCATGTTGCATGCTGCACAACTTTGCCGTGAGAAAGGGCCTGGAGATTGAGCTACGTGATGACCTGACCCCCGACCCACACAGTCCCCCCTTGCCCGAGGGTCCCCCGTCTGCTGAGGGAAGAGCAGTCAGGAGGGTCCTTGTGGTAGGCTACTTTTCACGTTAAACACACACATTAATCATGGCACAATGAGCATGCATGCATGCACACCACTGTGATCCCTAGCACACACACACCACATCCACATCAAATTGGATTAGACCCAAGTACACCACATGGGACTTGGGAGCAGCAACGCCACGCCACGGCTCCAATTATGTTGCTGTACATTCATACACCATTCACACGTGTCGTGGTGATAACTTCTCACCTATGACTGAGGGTGACACCCCTTAATGGCAGGAGTGGCACCCCCACACATTCACACCTCATTCACACTGTAGCCTGCACTCCTCACCGTGTGCAGGGAGATAAACAAAAATATAAATCAGAATCTGAGTATAAAACATAATTAGACAAACATCAACGGCCCTGTCGTGGGCTTCTTCTTGTCCCTAGGCTCCTGGGGCGCAGTTGCCTGGGGCGAGCCACAGGTGGGGGGGCTGGGGGGGCAGGTGGTTTGAACCTCAACCAGTCTCTCCCTGGCTGCCTGGCTGCCCTCCATTGCCACGGCTAGCCGGTGGAGGTAAGTATTGGTGGCAGCCTGCATCCGCAGCCGGCGGGTAGTATTGCTGCGCTGCTGTCGCCGTGTCTGCCTCCCCTCCTCACGGACAGCAGCTGCCAGGCTCCGGACCTCGGTGACCAGGTCAGATGTGGTGGTCTGCAGGTCCACCAGGCATGACAGAAGGGCTGCCCCGTTCCCCACAACGTCCTGCAGGCTATCATTTATTGCAGTATTCTGCCCAGCCTGCTGGGTGATGGCTTCCTGCACTGCCACAGTGCAAGCAGCCTGGCTCTCGGCCGAGGACGCCAGGCTATCTGCCACCCGATGAAGATCACCCGCAAGAGAACCAATATGGCGGGTCTGTCTTGTCTGGTCCCTTGCCAGATGGTCCTCAAATTCATCAGGGACTCCTCTGGTTTTCCTCGTTGCCTTCCTAGAGGCCTGAGAGGCTGGAAGACGGCTGTAGGGAAGGTCCCTTGAAGGGGAATCCCTGGAGGGGATGGTGTCCCTTGAAGGGGAATCCCTGGAGGGGATGGTGTCCCTTGAAGGGGAATCCCTGGAGGGGATGGTGTCCCTTGAAGGGGAATCCTGCATGGGGGGGATGGTTTGGGAGTGGCCAGGTATGGGGGTCTCCTCCAGAATATAGACAGCAGCCTCTTCTACCCCGACGTGCTCCTCCTCAACCTCCTCAAGCACTGCTGTAGGGGCAATCTCCACCATGGATGGGGTGGGTCGCCCTGCTTCAACTGACGGGCCAGCTCCATCATGCACATCTGTGGATGACACAAAACAAACACATGTTGGAGGAGCCACACACTTGTCACATGTTTCCCCCCCCCCACCCATGCAAGTCACCACAAAACAGATAAAACAGACTTACCTGACCTCAAAGGCTGCTCCCCTGATTCAAAGCCAGGAAGACCCTCCACCAGCTCCCTATCCAGCAAACTGGCCACCACCATGTCCTCTGCAGTCAGGGTCATTCTTGTGGCTGGTCCTCCTCCTGTGCCACTGGCATGCTTTCTGATGGCCACAAGTTTGTCTTTGACCACTCTCCGCATATCATTAATTTTTTTTCGGATATGCTTGGGCTCCCTCTCTGCCACACCAACAACATTCACCTGCCTGGTGATTTCCGCATAAATGCGTGTCTTCTCCGCTTTGCCAGTGTGGGCACTCTGTGGCCCATAGAGGCGGGACCCATGTTGGGAGAGCGCATCAGTGATCACAGCCTTCTCCTGAGGGCTGAAATTAAACATTCTGCGGTCACCGGCAGTGTCTTGTGCAGCCATCCTAAAAGCAAAAGCCCTGGCAATTCCAAAAAAATGCTGGTCACGCTTTGCAAGGGAGTGGCGCTTCTGTGTGCGTATTTATGCACTAGTAGGAAGTGGTGCGGCGGATCTTGGTGGTGACGTCGCACCGTACTGCGCATGTGCAAAGGAGCCAGCCAGGCAGGTAACATCAGTGCGCATGCGCCGTTTAAGATACACCGTGCGGATCTCGCCGCGCCACCGTCAGACCATCATTTGCATGTGTTGACGCCCACTTACAGTTCCGCCGCCTTACGCCGTCGAAAAAACGCTACGCAGGTGAGTGGAAAAATGATGAATACAGTACATGCCTCTCACCGCTGGTACGGCGTAGCGGAAAAAAGATGCGCCACGCCGGAGCAACGATGCGCCATTTTACATGAATCTACCCCACAGTATCTCCTCACTGTTCGGTCCCATGACGCCTTTGAGACACAATCCAGATTTTACTCCCGGAATGCATCCATCATTCTTACGTGATAATTGGCCTTATGACAATGTGAGAGCAGGTCAATTATTTGATGATGGCCATCTTCTTACTCAATCCACCTTATCTTCCAAAATGATTAATAAGTTTTTCCCTCTCTGGTCCTACTTTCAAATAAGACATTTTTTTAATAGTATCAAACCTAGGCCAGAATGGTCCAGACACATCACCAAATTCGAAAACCTGTGTTTACAGAGAGAACCTATTAGACACTTAATCTCCTCTATTTATTCCCTATTATTCTCTGATGTGTCGCCTAAATTTAATGGGTCAAACCAAAAATGGGAGAAAGACCTATCGATAGACCTATCTGATTCAGAATGGGAAAGAATATACATGCTTGCACATAAGGGATCAATAAACGTCCAAATTCAAGAGAATGCATTTAAGTTATTATTCAGGTGGTACACAACTCCTCTAAAACTTCACTTGATTAATCCTTTACTCCCTAAATACTGCTGGAGGTGTAAGACAGACATCGGCTCGTTCCTCCATGTCTGGTGGTCATGCCCTCTTATTCAACCTTTTTGGGTAGAGGTTCACAAACTTATCTCCCAAATAACGACCTATAATTTAGATTTCACTCCTGCTCAATTTTTACTTCATCATTCGTCCTCTTTAATACCCAAATACCGCCATTCTCTGGCCATGCACTTAGTCAATGCAGCTAGAATGTGTGTGCCAGTGAAATGGCGTTCCACTGATCCCCCATTGATTAAAGATTGGTTTATCTGAATACAGCGGACCATGGAAATGGAGGAATTGATCCATCAAGCGAGGGATACACAGACTACATTTACCTCCATATGGTCTTGTTGGATTGACTTCACCTCCTCTAACACATACAAATGTGCTCTACTCTAATTATACGGTATTATTTCTTTATATTCCTTATAAAAGACTAATAAACAAAAGAGATGTGACGGGTTCCCCCTTTTTCCCTTTTTATTCCCCTTTTTTCTCCTTGTCCCTGCCCCTTATTTAAATTTTATTTGTTATTACAGTTCTTTTTTCTTTGCAAACAATAACCATATCCAATGATTTCTTGTTATCGTTTGCTCATACATGATTACTTACTGACAAACAGTCCTGAAGGATAAATACTGTCGTCTATTAATGATTATACTTATAGAGAGGTTTTGATTGTATTTCCTCAATTTTCTTCTACATACAGGCAGTTCCACCTTCCAGCGTTACTTTCTTGAATCCGCTTTACAATTTACATCTGCTCTCATCTTAATTTAACTCACATTATTTGCTGAACGTTGTTGGTTAATTTTCAGCCATTAATTCTGTCTCTTATCTGTCAATAATTGCTTTTTAACGATTAATTTTATGTCATGCGGTAAACAACAATGAATTTAATGTTTCTTTTATTTGACTTCACTATTTGGAATTTTTGAAAATGGACTGTAACTATTAATCTGTATTTTAATTCTCTTGCTGACTTTGCTGTTATTCTTGTATTTATCTGAATAAAAACTTTTACAACAAAAAAAAGAATGCTCTTCTTAAAGGGGTTGTAAAGGTACATTTTTTCCCCCTAAATAACTTCCTTTACCTTATTGCAGTCCTCCTTCACTTACCTCATCCTTTGATTTTGCTTTTAAAATGTCCTTATTTCTTCTGCGAAATCCTCACTTCCTGTTCTTCTGTCTGTAACTCCACACAGTAATGCAAGGCTTTCTCCCTGGTGTGGAGTGTCATGCTCGCCCCCTCCCTTGGTAAAGGAAGCTATTTAGGAAAAACTATTTTTACCTTTACAACCCCTTAAAGACTTGCTCCTCTTATCATACATGGACATGTATGATATATCAGCAAAATATCAGCCGCATTCCAAGCTTCCCTCCTCTTGCTGTGATAATCATTAATGTACAGTAAATCTACTATATAATGCCACCATCCAATTGGTAATTTATACAGTATATTGCCATGATCCAATCAGTAATGTACCTACTTTTAGCCCTTCCTGTATATTAAAAAAAAATCCTTGGCTAACCTATGCTTTTGTAATTTTTTTTATTCCAGAAAGGAAAAATGTCTGCCAATACAGTCCTTGCACAGCTTGAACTGTCTTTCTTCGAAGGACTGGAAGACCTTCCTCTTCACATAAGAAGTGCTAAAAAATCCTCAGCAATTCCTTCTTGGTGTCAATGTTTGAAATGTCTCCCAGCAACTGCATACGAGGATCAGCTGTGCTGCCGATATCAGAATGGGGAATGCATTACAAACTCAGAAATGTTTAGGAAGCTGGTTCTGCAGAGGCGGGCTCTGGAGCGCATTCTTCAGTACAACAATCCTCTACTAAACAAGAATTCCATAGCCAAAAAACAGCTAGCAGAGTGTGCTCGAAATCAGTACGTACAGTGGCGTTTTGGGAGCAATAAGGATACAGTAGACTTTGCAAAGATACCAAACTGTTGTAGACATGAAATAGAACATTTATTTAATGATGATACTTGTGAAACCTCCATGCAGTCCGCATCAGGTCCCTCTTGCAAACCTCTGCTATCTTAGTAACAGCCATCTGATCCGTCTGTGATGGCCTGTCTACATTTACAGATCATTCCATCCAAAACAAATATTTGCATTTGGAATAGATAATGATCGGGAGAATCAATCACTGGCCTTCTATACCTCTCAGTGACTCCAGCAAGGAAATTGGCCATCAACATAAAAATTATAATTCTTCTGTTCTGCAGTAGCAGTCTCGCTTTTCCTGCTTCATTCTCTGAACGAAGGGTTCATGCACACAGAGCATTTTTAATGCTGCTTTTAAGAGCATCTGGTGTTTTTTTTTTATTCTGCCTCTAAACACCCCTGCATGTTAGCCTACAGTATCTCACAAAAGTGAGTACACCCCTCACATTTTTGTAAATATTTTATTATATCTTTTCATCTGACAACACTGAAGAAATGACACTTTACTACAATGTAAAGTAGTGAGTGTACACCTTGTATAACAATGTAAATTTGCTGTAGACGTTAATGTCTAAACCACTGCTAACAAAAGTGAGTACACCCCTAAGTGAAAATGTCCAAATTAGGCCCAATTAGACATTTTTCCTCCCCGGTGTCATGTGACTCGTAATTGTTACAAGGTCTCAGGTGTGAATGGGGAGCAGGTGTGTTAAATATTGGTGTCATCGCTCTAACTCTCTCATACTGGTCACTGAATGTTCAACATGGCACCTCATGGCAAAGAAAACTCTCTGAGGATCTGAAAAACATAATTGTAGATCTATATAAAGATGGCCTAGGCTATAAGAAGATTTCCAAGACCCTGAAATGGAGCTGCAGCATAGTGTCCAAGACTATACAGGGGTTGAACAGGACAGGTTCCACTCAGAACAGACCTCGCCATTGTAAGATTGCGGGTTCAGACTCCAACGGTAGGTGCATTTTCCAGTGAGTACGCCAGTCCAGAACTGAGTTTTAAGGGCCTGGTAGCCCACTTTTATTTAAAACGCACAAAAGTTCACATATACATTAGCATCCCTTGCAGGGGGTTCCACCATTACTGCATCTACAAACTCAAGAATTTAGCCTCCTGGCTTTCAATCTTGCCATCCGACGGCTTCAGGCCGTTAGCCAAATCCTAAGTTCTGTTCCTCAGAACAAACAGAGTTTCTTAGAGATAAGCTTAGCCTAGCTTTCTCCTGATAAGCGACTTGCTGCTCAAACATCAACCGGCATCTGCAAGCTGCAGATCTGCACGTACTAGCTGCAACCCAATGCAGCCTCTTACTGACTCCTCTCAGAAAGTTGGGAGCTCACCTGGCTCCCAGGACCAGACTTCCTGTCTGTGGGTGGGGCTCTGAGCCACAGCCAGGTCAGAACTAAATGGCTGAACACACAGCTGTGTAATTAACGTGTCTTTCTCTCCAAAATATGGCAAAAACCAGCCATCCTTCAGGTAGGACAGAGTCCCACCATCACACCATGGTTGACCAAAGAGGTGGAGTGTACCTGCTCAGCGTCATATCCAGAGGTTGTCTTTGGGAAATAGATGTATGAGTGCTACCAACATTGCTGCAGAGGTTGAGGGGGTAAGGGGGTCAGCCTGTCAGTGCTTAGACCATATGCTGCACACTGCATCAAATTAGTCTGCATGGCTGTCGTCCCAGATGGAAGCCTCTTCTAAAAATGATGCGCAAGAAAGCCTGCAAACAATTTGCTGAAGACAAGCAAGTACATTGATTACTGGAGACCAAGATAAACGTATTTGGTTCAGAGGGTGTCAAGCATGTGTTGTGGCAACCAGATGAGGAATACAAAGTCAAGTGTGTCTTGCCTACAGTCAAGCATGGTGGTGGGAGTGTCATTGTGTGGGGCTGGATGAGTGCTGCCTGCACTGGAGAGCTACAGTTCATTGAGGGAACCATGAAGGTCAACATGTACTGTGACATACTGAAGCAGAGATCCCTTCCCTTTGGAAACTGGGCCACAGGACAGTATTCCAACATGAGAACAACACCAAATACACTTCCAAGACAACCACTGCCTTGCTAAAGAAGCTGAGGGTAAAGGTTATGGACTGGCCAAATATGTATCCAGACCTAAACCCTATTGAGCATCTGTGGGACATCCTCAAACGGAAGATGGAGGAGCACAAGGTCTGTAACATCCACCAGCTCTGTTATGTCATCATGGAGGACTGGAAGAGGACCTCAGTGGCAACCTGTGAAGCTCTGGTATACTCCATGCCCAAGAGCGTTAAGACAGTGCTGGAAATAATGGTGGCCACACAAAATATTTGAGCCCAATTTGGACATTTTCACTTAGGGGTGTACTCACTTTTGTTGCCAGCCGTTTAGGCCGCGTACACATGACCGAGAAACTCGTCGGGCGAAACACTTCGTTTTCCTTGTCAAGTTCCTTGTTCGGCAGTCAAAAAACTTGTCGAGCCAAATTTTCCCATTGCCCATCGAGGACATAGAGAACATGCTCTCTTTTTGTCTCAAAGAGTTCCTTGACGGGTTTCTCGGCGAAAAGTGTACACACGACCGGTTTCCTCGGCAGAATACGTCTCCCATCGAGTTTTTGGCTGAATTCTGCCGAGGAAACCGGTCGTGTGTACGCGGCCTTAGACATTAATGGCAGCGTGTGTTGAGTTATTTTGAGGAGACATTGCAGCAAAGTGTAATTTCTTCAGTGTTGTCACATGAAAAGATTAAATAAAATATAAAAAAAAATGTGTACTTAGAGGAGTTTAGAGGCAGCGGCATTTAGAGGCAGAAAAAAAAAACACAGCCATAAAGTCCAGGGGCAGCTGCATCTTGTTTATTGCAGTCTGCATACTCTCTTTTTAATGTTTCTTAACAAGGACAGAAAGTAAGAAAAAAAATCCCCAAATGCACATGGTAATTCTTACAGGAATTCTAGCTCATTGCTGTTTTCGGCTCTGTCCAAAACAGGCCAAAAAATTGTCTGGGGCACCATTTGAACAATTGCACCATTTGGCACACCATTTGATATCCAACAGAAATAATGGCACTGTCCCAGCTGTACTATTGTATTCACAGTGGGGTCTCCTCCTTTATCAAAATACACCAATCAGAGCTGCACTGTCAAATGTGTTGATTATTTAATCACAACTACTCGTGTGGTTCGGTGTCAGGTATCAATCAGGATAATGGTCAAGAATAATCTGACCACATATAATGAACAATTATGTTCACATCACTTCTAATCAGGGAGTCATCATTTCTGTGTGTATGACCATTTTTAATATCAATAATAGCTAATAATCAGAGGTCACGTAGAGTTAAAGAGTAGGCAGCCATTCTGACATTATACAACATTAACAAAATTTAACAATTCAAATAGTGTATAAAAACTAACCGTGTACTGGGGATTGTTATGCTATTTAATGTATATCTGTGTCTAATTGTATCTATAGCCAATGTATAGTGAGGTTTCATTGTTGTCTATGTCCACCGCTGGGTAGACACACCCTCTATATTTGTCCTGGTGGTTTACGTCACTAAGGCCTCTTTCACACGGAGCGGTCCGTTTTTCGGTCCGCTCCGTGTGTGTCCTTCGGCTCAGCGGGGGGTCCCGCTGAGCTGTCGGCGGACAGGGCGATCCCCGCACACTGTGCAGGGACCGCCCTGTCTCTCCTCCGCTATCCCCTATGGGAAATCGGATGAAAACGGACCGTCTGTCCGTCTTCATCCGATCCGATCCTTCAGACGGAAGAAAAGTAGGGTGTTCTTCCATCCGAAAAACCGGACCTTAACGGACGCGATCCCATAGGGGCCCATTACAAGTCCGTAAACGGACTTGTAATAAGCGGACGAACGGTCTGCTCATGTGAAAGGGGCCTAAGACAGGATGTGATGGGAAACTCAACATTTTGTAGTTGTCACCACAACAAGGGGTAAGTCTTCCAATGAAGGCACTTGTTGCAATAACAAATGTCTTTGCAGAAATTTCCCCTGACTTCCTGTATGCAGCACTCCAGGACAGGCAGTGAAGCGAAATTTCAAGCAAAAAAAAAAAAAAGCAAAAGATAAACTGATAGGGGTTTTAATCCTTCCCTACTCTATCCAAAACTAAAAAGAAAATTCTTCGCTATACATACATTTTAAAAGACATAACTATTTTTAAATTAATTGCCAGCAACAAATGTATACTATTACAGATACTAAAAATATACTTTTTACACAATGCTTACAGGCTGAAAGGAAATGTTAATAAACCACTAAGCCAGAAGTACTGTTTTACTGATCACCATCTGACTTCATGATGATAATATATGCTTGACTGTTACAGATTAGGATACTTTTTTTTATCTTTTCAGATATTGTAACATAAATATTGTAATACATATTAATAAAAAGAAATATGTTTTCTTTCATTCTTGTAAATATTTTAAGATACAGTGGAACCTTGGTTTAAGAGTAACTTGGCTTGAGAGCGTTTTGATTTGCGAGCAACTTTTTTTTTTTTAATTCTGACTCGGTTTGCGAGTGAATTCAGGCTAAATAGGCCTGCAGTACCTCTTTCGGCCTGAGGTACGGGGGCGCAGAAGCCAAGCAGAGCCGGAAATAGACGGTACAGGGGCGCAGGAAACAAGCCAAAGTGTCCTCGGGCCTTTTCGGTGCACCTTTGGCCACATTGCATCCCATTGAATTCAATGCAGAACAAATCATTTTCTTTTCCATTGACTTCAATGGGAAATCTTGCTTTGATATGCGAGTACTTTGGATTACGAGCATGAGTAATCCGAGGTACAGCTGTACTATGTACTTTTATTTTTTCTTGCACATATTTTGTTATTTACCTGTCAGATGAATATTTAAGATGATAAGAATCTATTACTTGGAGTCATATTCTCATGGTTAAATTGTTGATGTACAGTATGTTATGCTGAAATTACAACAGCGAGAGTAAATGAGGTAGCAGAGGGAGGAGATGAATAAGGTTGTCGATGCCAGTAGAGGTTTAAAGTACAAAGGAGGCTGCAAAATATCTCTTTTAGGTTGCTTTGAATTTTTAAAGGCACTGGATGTAAAAAAGATGCCACATTTACACTGCTGCATTATCTAAATTTTTTATAACATTATCACATACCTGATTAGAGGCCAAAGTGCTGAGAGGGCTTCCCTTGCAGCTGAGTGCAGCGCACCTCTGAAGGTGGTAACAGGGAGTTCTATACTTAAAGAAGCAGGTGTTGCCAGCTGCGAAAGACTGAAGTGATGAGGAGATGTCCGCTGCATGGTGGCTGAGGAGCAGGAGTCCCTCAGGTATACCAGAGCCAAGAGCAGGGTCAGAAGACAGAACAGTAGCCATGCATGGGATATAGGCTAGGAGTTTGGCAGCAAGCAGAGTCAGGAGTCAGCCAGGGTCATACACTGGGAATCAGGCAGCAGCCAGAAGAGCAATCCAGAGGTAGCACATGGATCAGCAGGCAGAGGCGGAGTAAATGTAGCAAGCCGAGGGTCAAAGCCAGGAATCGAGACAAGACTGGTCAAAGACAAGCCGGGTCAGTAACAGGGAATACAATATTTGCAGAAACATTAACACACGGGGAAGCTGAAGATCATCCAGCAACTTGTGGATCAAACTGTTTGCTTTAAATAGGGTACTGGGCGCCAGGATTGTTAGCTGTTAGCTACTGTTCGCGGCTGCACACGCATACGCATTCACACGAACAAACGCCTGAGTGCCCGTAATCTGCAAACTTGCTGATTATTATTAGCAGATGTGCCCATTCGTCTGCAATACTCTCTTGTATCCATTAGTCAGTAATAAAGCATTTTAGTGGCTTTTTTTGTACGCTCTACTGAACAGCTCCCATAACATTTCACAATTCTTCAGTTGTAAAATGTTTTTTGCAGTTCCAAATATTGGCAACAATAAGTCTAAACCACATGGTGTAACTTCAAAACTATGGGCCAGATTCTCAGAGGCGATATGACGGTGTATCTCAGATACACCGTCGTATCTCAATGGGTATCTATGCATAGATACACTAAAAATCTGACAGGTGTAAAAGAATTACACCGTCGGATCGTAGATGTAATGACAACGCCGGCCGCTAGGTGGCCATAACGTTGTTTTCTCATTTGCCTATGCAAATTAGCCTAATACGCCGATTCCCGAACGTTTTTACGTCACCCCGTCGTAGTTTACGTCGTTTCCGTAAGGTTTGCGCAGCGTAAAAATAAAGCTGCCCGAAGGTGGCGCATCCTATGCCCCCTACCCGGCTCATTTGAATTACGCGGGCTTGCGCAGGGGGATTTTCGCTACGCCGCCGCAACTTTACAGGTAAGTGCTTTGTGAATAAAGCACTTGCTCTAGTACGTTGCGGCGGCGTAGTGTAAATGGCTACTGCTACATCGCCGGGGATTCTTTGAGAATCTGGCCCTATGTCTAGAACAAATACAAAAGTCCCACTAACGCTACTCAAGAGAGGTTGCTATGGTGCTCACTGCTCACTGACCTATTAAAATTCTCTATCATGTCCTCTTCAGTCCATTGGCCCTCCAGCAACTCCTGCAAGGAGAAAGGCTCCCCAGCAACCTCTGCTACATTCCCTTTCCAGAGCTCCTACATGATACCACTCCTTTGCCTTATAAGGGGAATGCCCAGGACCCCTGAACACCACATGCCCTTGGTGGAAATAACTTTATTTTAAAGGGAAACCCTTCCTAAATAAAGTATGTCAAGCATCACAAAGATACATAAGAATCTTTTAGGTGGTTTAACAAGCCAAAATCCAAACTTAATTTTGGTTATGACTGGAATACAGTATGGGCTAGATTCTTGTAGATCTGCGCATATTTATGCAGGCATAGCGCATCTCAGATGCACTACGCCGACGTAACGCGGAGAGGCAAGTACCGTATTCTCTAAGCAAATGCGTTCCAAGATGCGCCGGCGTAACGGAAATTCATTGGCGTAAGCCGGCGTAATTCCAAAGTAGGAGGGAAGTGGGCGTGATGCATTCAAATGAAGCGTGACCCCATGCAAATGAACGCCGGGACGAACGGAGCATGCGCCTGTTGTGGATGACTGCGCCGTGACGTGGATGACCCGCGCCGTGACGTGGATGCCCCTCTGCGCATGCGCAAAACCACGCAGGGTGCAACTCTGTATGATTCGCCGGCCCATCGCATAAATAAAGGCGCCCACACATGCGCCCGTCTAGTGCAAAAGTCTCCCATTTTTTGTTTGGCCTGGGAATACTTTTGCAGGACCATGTCTGCTACAGGGAAGGAGAGGAGGAAAAAAGGAGGAGAGGGCTATAGTGATTGCTGCTATGGAGAAGTTTGATTCGCGGCTCCATGGTGCAGAGAGTGCCAAAACCAGCAAGTCGCGTAGGGATGAGATCCGTATGAGGATAGCTTCCCAAGTAAATGCCCTTTCACATGAGGTCCGGACACCCCAGGACATCATGAAAAAAATGAACGACCTGCGGCGTCTGGTGAAGGGCAAGCTGGCTGCAATGGGGGCACTGGAGGGGGCCCATCCTGTAACATCCGCCTTACTGAGGAGGAGAAGGTGGTCGCCCGCTGCCTTCAGAGGGAGCCGGGGGCTACGACTCTGTTGAGCCAGCCATGAGGACAGGTAAGTGTGTTTTATATACTATCTGTTGTGTTGCATGTGTGGGGGTGGAAGGGAACATGTGACAAGTGTGTGGGTCTACCAACATGTGCATCTTTTGTGTCATCCACAGATGTGTAGGAGGGATCAGGGCCATCCGTTGCTGCCAGGGGCCATCCCGTAACATCCCCTGAGCATCCAGTCCCTCTGGCTGCCCCCCTGGAAGAGGCCTTGTTGGAGGGAAGTGGGCACACCTTAACCGAGGAGGTGGTTGAGGAGGAGGTTTTGCATCATGACCAGGAGGTGTACCTCATTTTGGAGGAGGCGCATGGGTTGCCCGGACCATCCCAAGCCACCACCCCATTCATCTCCAGCCCCTTGAAATTTCGCTTCACTGCCTGTCCTGGAGTGCTGCATACAGGATTCGTTCCACAAGGCACCTCCTTACTGCTCTTCCATCAGCAGACGGGGTCTCTCCTGGCAGGGGGGGGGCTGTCTGGTTGGGGGGTCAGGTCATCACGTAGGTCAATCTGCAGGCCCTTTCTCATGGCAAAGTTGTGCAGAATGCAACATGCCCCGATTATCTGGCACACAAAGTTTGGGGAATACAACAGGGCCACCCCAGACTTATCCAGGCATCGAAAACAGGACTTCAAGAGGCTAAAGGTTCGCTCCACCACTGCACGAGTTTTTGTGTGTGCTTCATTGTATTTTCTCTCTCCTCTGGTTTGGGGATCCCGGAAAGGAGTCATGAGATGGGGTCCAAGTGTATATGCCGCGTCATCTGGTAGGGAAAAGACAGGAGGATGTTAGCCATGCATGTGGCCCTCATGATGTGTGCATCATGGGGTCGGACAGTCATGCCTGACTCCCATGTCACTCACCAACCAGCCAGCTGTCCCCATACACGTTCTGTTCGAATTCTGTTGGGATGGTGCTTTGACGATATATGTAGCTGACATGGCTGGACCCGGGGTGCTTGGCACGGACGTGCCATATGAGGTATTTGGCATCAGCTATCACCTGTACGTTGATGGAATGCCAATGCTTCCAATTGCGATATATATGCTCTGTGGCACGGGGGGGCTGTAGTGCCACATGTGTGCAATCAATGGCCCCGATGGTGCGTGGGAAACCATCAATTCTGTAGAAATCTGTCATTGCCTTCTGCCGCAGATGCTCAGTGGTGGGTCTGATGATGTGGTGGGACATGCGTCTGAGGATTGCGGGGACAACCTGGTGCAGACATCTGCTCATGCTGGTTTGTGACATCCCAGCCACAACTCCACTTGTACACTGGAATGATCCACTGGCAAGGAAATGGAGTGTTGCCAGTACCTTGTCCAGTGGCTGCAGTGCATGTGAGCGGTGTGTCTGGCTGGTGATGTCATCCTGCAGGGCTGTGGCTAATTCCAGGATGGCAGCAGGGCTGAATCTGAAGATGCGAGACACCTCCTCATCACCTATGCCAAAGAGGCTCATGCGCGTTCAGTATATCCTCTCACGTGCCCTCCTCCTCCTCCTTCTATGCCCCTCTGCATACAATAGTAGTGCTAAGACCATGCCTGCCCCTGGCATGTTGGCATACGAATGTGTTGTCCTGTAAGTGTGATTGCTCAGCTCGTCCGGTATGGTGCTGCCGAAGTTGCTCTCCAGCTGACTTGCACATAGTCTGGAGCAAAGTTACCCCTGCTTTTATGAGGGGTAAGTTTAGGCCAGGCTTTCGTGTTACGTGCACCACGCGTAGCCTACGCCGAACGCCTGTAGTTTTGGGAATCGGCGCATCTCCCTCATTTGCATATTTGCATGATAATTCAATGGGAGGGCAAGATGCGCACTGCGTAACTATGCGCCTACGCCGCGCTAGCTTAAAACACTTATGCCGCTCACGAAAAGCCGATTTTCAGGCGTATATGGTTCTGGGGTTGCCGGGCATAGATACGATGGCGCACATTTACAATTACGCCGCGCATATCCATTTACGCAGGCGTAACGTCTTTGAGAATCTGGCCCTATGTGTCTAAAGTTATGTCCTTGGTAAAAGACCTTTATTCTGAATTCAAGCTTGGGTCAATGTAAGTATGTATGTGCCATACCTGTGGGATTCCTGTGGAGGCTGGAAATAATTGTAGTAGACACCACTAGTACAGTGATCTCCACTAGCTTCTGGGTCCTGTACCCAGCAGCTGCACTGCAGGATTAGCGCATTCAAAGAAGGATTTGCATTTTCTTAATGAATGCAAGGTATTCTTTGATTGGACGAGGTGGAGAGATGAGACGGTAACATCACAATCTCCACCTTATCAAATCAGAGAATGCTTTGGATTCATTGAGAAAATTGAACGTGTTCTCTAAATGGGTCCTGTGCCAAGCGCTTGACCTCCTGTGTTCAGTAAGCAGCAGTGCAGATGCTTGGTATGGGACCTGAAAGCTAGCAGGGTCTACTAAAGTGATCTGCAGCTTACACAGGGATCCCACAAGTATTGAACATACATACTCAAATTGATCCAAGTTGGACCAACGTAACTATGTAAAATTTGAAATTCAGCTCTGACTTTGTCTTGGTGTGCCAGCAATGACATTATTCGCCCAAGTTGCATTGAATGTTCCCGGGGGATTTCATTTATACGATAATCCATTATTCACTTTTTACCACTTGTGAAAGGCTGACCGCAGGTCAGCCTGGGTTTGTAGGAGGAGTCAGGAGGTATTTAAACCCGCCCTCCATCCTCCTTATGGGCGTCGGTATTCTTGTGTGTGGGGTTTCTGGGTATTGCACGTCACTTCCTGTTTCTGTCCAGAGCAATGGAGGCAGCTGCTGCAGGTGTCCATTGTGCTCTCCTCAGGATTCCCAGCGGACCAGACTGTCTGTACCCCATTCTCCTCTGTCAGCTGAGCACCGCTCACCCCAACCGCCCCCCCCCCCCCCGCTTCTCCCGATGCTTGCAGGGGGGGGGTGCAGGTCTGTAGTTGTGGCAGGCACCATTGGGGGGTCTGTCCACCATGTCAGCCAGGCACTTGTCAGCATCATAGGGGCCGCCTGCTTCTCCACTCGGGCTCACGCTGTGGGGGGTCCCTCCGTCCTCCTGCTCCTCCGGGCATACTCGGTGAGAGGGGAGCCAGCCGTCCTCCCTCTCACTCCTCCGGGCACCCACGTCCACATGGTACAGGGCTCCATGGAGACCGCTCACCTGTTCCTCCCGCCCTAAGGAAGTCATGTGGTGTGACGAGACGCGTAGGGATCGAGGAGCCACAGAGTCCACACGCCTGACGCAGAGTGATCCACCTGACGTCCATTTGTTTTATGCCCCATTGGATCGTTTTAATTGTGAGTGCAATTCTTTTATTAAATGTGTTTGTATCTTGCGGGATTGCGCTATGGTTTGTCTCTCTTCCATCATGCACACTGTCTGAGGGTCCCACTGTCCTGAGTGATCATCTGGCCCATCCATAGAAGAGTGTAAACCTGATACCATTTCCGAGAACAAACTCGCTGTTCGTGGGAGATAGGCCCACCATCCATCACCTCCTGGTGAGTGGATGTTTGAGTGATACATGCTGTCTATATAGACGTTCCTTGTACTGTATTCTTACTCGCTCCATATCTGCTTTATGTTTTACTGCTGAGGAGTGCTTCTGCTGCTCGTCCTACTGAGGGATTATTGCCCTCCCCTGGAGGTGTTGCTATAGGCTAACCGTGCAATAGCCTTGAGGTGAGGAGCTAGGGACCACCCAAGGTGTCTATTACTATCATCTTTTCCTGGCATCACTATCCTATTCTTGGACTTTCTTGGACATTTGGGTTTTCATAAGAGACTTTATTTTTGTGTATCCAGAGGCATTCTCCTATGGGATGTTTTCTGGTCTTACAGTTTTTCTTGAGTTTTTTTTGACTTAGCACTGTGGAAAATAATTTTATTCTCTATTGCATGGACTTTTCTTTTGGTCTCACACTGCACGGGTTAGTGTATCTGTCACCATTTTGTGAAATATTGGAGTCACCCCCATTGTGTATTATTATGATTTACACTGTGTATTTTATTATGTTGGTTATTATGTTGTTCTAAGTTCACTTTCCCTCATCACATCCACCCATTCAGACACTTGCGGACCCCCTACCCTACCCACCCCACCATTACAGCGCAGACACCACTCCCTCCCTTTTTCCACTTGCAATTTCTTTCTGCCTAGGACAGATTGTTAGGCGTCTGCTGCATTACTCCTAGTCCACCTCCCAGCCCACCCCCCTCGGTAGCGCAGGAGCCTTTCCATATATTTGAATGCCTTCAATGTTACCAGCTCTAGAATAGATACACTTTTGTTAGTTCAATTAAAGGAAATCTCAGTTCTCATATTTGTTCTGTTCCATTATTAGAACTTATTTAATTTTGTGATTACTACTGTGATGTACAGAGGAACATAGGGGATCTCAGCTACTCTAAATATAGCACTTGTGAAAAAAAGTGTTCTTGAAAATATTTTTTAAATGTTGGCAACTATGCACTTATGCACTGTCCAAGGGCCACTGGGTCAGTAGGGGGCCCCATGAGAGGTTTCTGGGATCCTGTGATATTAAAGTAGTAGTAAACTTTCCTGACATGGGAGTGTAGGCCGGACTAGCCCAACTTAGCTTTAAATCAAATAAATAGGCTATAGACTGAAAGAAAGATTCAAATAACTTTATTACATTTTAAATTCAATGGTAATAGAAATGGCCGCGGCACCTTTATTGGTATAAATAAATCTTTATAAACATAAATATTCTATTTAATATTATTTAAATCTTAATAAAATACAAATTTCAATATTATTTAAATTCTTAATATAAAACTTTCAAAACTTCAAATCATCTCTTAAGATCTCGCTCAGTCATAGAACTCGAGCGAATAGCATAAATAATAATAAATACAAAGTCCCCACCAGCCGGTTTTTGTCCGCTAACAAAAAACGGCCTACCCCAACACCGAGGCCATTTCTACCATATTTTGGAGATCTACATTAAAAATATCTAGACCTATGTCCGAAAGGTGAACCCCATCTTGCCTATAGAGGCCAGGGAAACCTCCCTCCAACTCCGTGTGCCTATACGAAAAACTATTCAGCATAGGCATGAATTTCTGAATTGAATGATTAACACGCCTCCGAGTCTTCTCCAAAGGTTTTTTCTCCGGACAAGATAACCAGACCAGATGTGGAATTATTTCAGAGAAAATTATCTTAGTATTTGGAAAAGACAACTGAATGCGCTGCAAACCCTGCTTTAACTTGAAAATTAACTCTAGAGTTGAACATTTGCCAATATCATTACCACCGAGGTGAATTATTAAAATATCAGGATAAGACAAGCTATTAGACAACAAAGAAATGTGATAAAAAAGATTGTCCCATTGAAGACCACGAATACCTTTCCATGAAATTTTAAAAGAATCAGGAGACAGAGACAGATTACTAGAGTAGCAGCGTTGACAAGCCCGTCTGTGTGCCCAGTGAACAAATGAATGTCCAATGATCCAGACGGAAGATATTGAACCTAGAATCAGAGAGAAAGGTTAGGGCGGACATATAAACTGAACCTCCTAGATTCCCATCTACCCAAGCTCATAATCACTGACTCGCTCAGGCCCATTCTAGCGGCTTCTGTAGCTGCTCCAATACGGAAAGAGTGGGATGAAAATTTTAGATGACCAAGGTTCAGAGAAATCAAACAGCGCTGGAATATGGCTGAAAATTGAAATTTAGTTAGTGGGGAAGAATCCAGATGGACCAAAAAATTACCAGAACAGGGGGGTCTTACTGAAATATAACTGAATAAGATTAAATAAGGACAAATAATATGGTCGCCACACGCGTGTAACGTGAGCCAATGACCCCTGCCTGACCAATCTGTTTTTGATCTACTGACAAAAACCTGGACTTTACCTTGCGTGATACAAACTTCTCCGAATTTCAACCCAGAAATACCCTTTTTATTGTTTGGGACTAGTTCGGAAATTCTTAGAGCAGCAAAAAAGATCAGTACAAAGGCCGTATGAAAAAGTAATGCTGAACTACACACTTGGGACGTGCTTAAACAAATTCTTTTTAAGAGTTCAATTGTGATGGGCCTGCGTGTGTCAGGCGTGAAAGTCTGTCTCCGATAACCTTTCAGAGCTTGGCGTACTGAGAAGAAACTTTTACAGGCCGGAAGGTTGTGTAATTTTAGGAAGAAGGAAATACCCGCTAAGCTTTTGCTAATGTGATTGAAAGATAACTTCTGTTGCAAGAGTGAACAAAGAAAAGCAAGAACCGATTGTTCAATGTGTGAAAAATCAACTAATCCTAATTCTTCGACAAACAAGAGCCACTTTCTCCATGCAACCGAGTACTCGATCCATGTTTTTGGGGCAATCGAACCCCTGATAGATGCTATAACAGGGGCTAGATCAGATCCCATAAATGACTTGGACATGTGTAGCCAAATTGGTCCGCCTCCGGGAAAAGCTGCCTGAAACGCGCCATCTGAAAACGAGACAGGCTGTCAGCTATCAGATTACTTTTCCCAGAAACGTGCCTAGCTTTTACCCAAATGTTAAACCTTAAACACAGTAAAACAAAATATCTTAGTAATTTTATGACCAGTATAGATCTAGAACAGGGATCCTCAAACTACGGCCCTCCAGCTGTTGTAGAACTACACGTCCCATGAGGCATTGTAACACACTGACATTCACAGACATGACTAGGCATGATGGGAATTGTAGTTCCTGAACAACTGGAGGGCCGTAGTTTGAGGACCCATGATCTAGAACAGGGATCTCCAAACTACGGCCCTCCAGCTGCTGTGGAACTACACTTCCCATGAGGCATTGTAAAACTCTGACATTCGTAGACATGACTAGGCATGATGGGAATTGTAGTTCCTGAACACCTGGAGGGCCGTAGTTTGGAGACTCCTGATCTAGAAGATAGACAGTTTAACGCATATATGACACCTTTATTATCAGAATGCACCAGGATTCTTTTATTTGCAAAAAATTCTCCCCATAATTCGAAAGCGACTACAATGGGGAATAACTCTAATAATACTATATTCTTTGTTGCCTTATTGGTAATCCAGAATGGAGGCCAAGAACCACAACACCAGTGGGTGCCCCAAATGGCTGAAAAACCAAGAGAACCTGCTGCATCTGTATACAGCTCCAAGTGGTCAGAAAAAACAAAGTCTTCTTGAAAGAAAGTACGACCATTAAAATCAGATAAAAATTGAGACCAGACCAAAAGGTCATCTTTCAAGTCAGAAGTAAGGCGGATATGGGAAAAGGGGGACTTAAGACCGGACATGGCCAAGGCTAACCGTCTAGGAAATATACTGCCTACTGGCATTACCCTAGTGGCAAAGGCCAACAACCCCAAAAAAGACTGAGGCCGCGTACACACGGCAGAGAACCTCGACGGGCAGAACACATCGTTCCGCCCGTCGAGGTTCTCTCCCGGCCGTCGGATTCGGCGACCCGCCCGTCGGGAATGGCAACCAGCCATTCTTCCAGGCGGGCCGTCGAGGAAATAGAGAGCGTGCTCTCTATTTCGGCTCGACGGGCTTCCCGACGGGAAGCTCGCTGAGACCGTACACACGGCCGAGGTCCTCGCTGGAATGTGCATTCCAGCGAGGTTCTCGCTGATTTTCAGCGAGAACCTCGGCCGTGTGTACGGGGCCTCAGTCTCTTTTAATAATACCTTTTTCCGCCGTAACAATGAAAAAATTGAATTTTGGATTCTGGAAATTTTTTCTAAAGGGAGCTGAAATTGACACATGACAGTATCAATGCTGATACCTAGGAATTCTAAGGTAGTGACCGGAAGTACTGTTTTCTCATTGGCAATTGGAATGCCAAAAAACTGTGAAATACTCAAAAATAACTTTAGTAATAAAAAACAAACGGGGGACTCAGGGGGGCCTATGAAAAGGAAGTCATCCAGATAGTGGATAACTCCGTCACAACCTGACTCATGGCAGATAACCCATTGCAAAAAGGTAGCAAAAGTTTCAAAATACCGGCACGATAAGGAGCACCCCATGGGTAAACACATATCGAAGAAAAATTTATTTTCAAAACAAAAACCTAGAGAATTAAAACATTCGGGGGCAATTGGTAATAGCCTAAAAGCTGATTTAATGTCAGCTTTAGCCAACAAAGCACCCCTGCCAAATTTTTTTATAAGGTGAATTGCGTCGTCGAAACTTGCATAGGATACAGAGGCTAAAGAGTTATCAATTTCATCGTTTAATGAATCACCCACCGGGTATGATAAGTGATGAATTAAACGAAAGGAATTTGGCTCCTTTTTGGGGACGATACCCAAAGGGGAGATCCGGAATTTTTCGAAAGGAGGGGCATTAAAAGGACCCGCGACCCTCCCAGCTGAGATCTCTTTAATTAATTTTTCCCTTACAATCTCCTTATGTGTCGTTACCGATTTTAGGTTGTCTACTGTACTGCAGCCAATACCAGAAAATATTGGCAGAGAGAAACCCGAGGAAAAACCTTTAACTAAAACCACCGCTTTCTCCCTGTCTGGGTACAGCATTAGCCATGGGTACATCCTTTCCAGCTTCACTGGAGTGCAAGCTTTTGGACTTTTCTCTACCCTGGGCAGCAGGAAAGCTTCTTTTGAAACATTTCGCGACGGGATGAGTCCCGAAACAAAAGGAACACTCGTGCTTGTAACGGCACGATGTTGCCCACTTGCATTGGGATTCGTTGTATGCATAGCAAAAACCCTTTTTGTAAACAGATGCCGCATTTTGAGGCGGTGGTTGTTTTGAAAAAAACGGTTTCTGCGGAAGGATAAGGTTCAACCACAAACCAACATCTTTCATACCCCATCTCAAGTTTGGGTAAACCGACATTTTTTGTCTGAATGATTCATCATAATTATACCACCCAACGCCACCAAAGTTCTTGTAAGCCTCCAGGATATTCTCCAGATGCTGAAATAAACCGCTACATTTTTCCTGAAATTTCTCACCCATAATAGCGGAATAAATACAAAAAGATTGTAACCAATTATAAAATGATTTGGGCGCAGTGCGACGCCGATCATCTGATAATTCGTCCGACCTTCTATCGTTTTTCCCAGAAAAATCCTTACCAGGGAGTAAAGTTAATAATTCAATGAAATCACCTCTCCAAATTTTTTCCTTTATGCTGGAGGTTCAGTGAAAACCTAAAGGAGAGATTTCACATGGTAAAGGCTCTCTAAAACAAATCTCAGGGATTTGAGGAGCAGAAGTAGGGTCCTGTATAGGAATAACATTAACAGCGTTATCAAGCTGAGAAGTGGCAGGTAATGAATGTGCAGACCAAACATCTGCTGGAGATAAATGCCTCTGATGATAAACAGCATCTTGCAATTTACTAACCGAATCCAATAATTGTTTTAACATTTGTTGATTATCCGACTCACCACTGGTGGAAAGACCCGCTCCAGCCTGTGCCGCTGAGCTATCATTCTTCTTAGTTTTGCTTGGAATGCCAGCTGGCCTGGAAGGAGATTCCAGCCTCTGAAGCGCCATCGCACCATCCAGCCGCATCTGCCTAGCAACTGGTGACGCTGACTGCTCCTCCGTATACGTGGGAACCTGTGAAGAGAAAAACCCCTTCCTTCCCCTGGGAGGTGATTGACGGTTCTTACCCCTCCCTGCAGTGACGCGCGCTGGGGAGGGAGAGGCTGACCTCTTCTTCTTTTGGATCCGTAGGCTGGCGCGTTGTGGGGTGACGCCGGATGTTCCGCCCCGGATGGATTCCTCTTCTTCACGTGCGGCAAGGGATGTGGATGGGCGCTCGGGCGGCTGGCTCCTGAGGTACCTGTGGGGGAGAGATGGAGGTGGGGGAGGATGTGGATCCTGGCAAATATCCGATGCTCCCGCAACAGCCTCGTCCTCCTCCGCGACGGAGGGCGGGTCAGACTCCAGTTCGGCCAGGCACTTCTTCAGCCATTCCTCTCCGCCTTCCTCTGATGCTCGCTCCAGGATTCGCCTGACGAGGTCCCTCATGGTTGCTGGTAAGAGAGGAGAGAGAGAGGAGAGAGAGAGGGGGGGAGCACACGGAGCACACTCTACCGCACTTGTCACTGCTGACTAAGCCTCAGAGCAGTGGGGCTTATATAGCCCCCTGCACGTGTAAAAAAACGGGAAACAGGTGAGTCATAACACCTGTATTGAGCCCGGGAAACATGTGATTTGAAACTCATGCCATAGCCCGGGAAACATGTGACTTAACACCTGCGCCAGGGATGACTCATACAGACAAAAACATACGTTCACCTGCCTGACTTTTTTTTTTTTTTTTTTAAACTACTGACCTTCCTCTCTTTTTATTTAAATTATAAAATTATTCTAAACTAATTGCTGTTGTTCAGCCAGCCACAATCCCATGATGTGGGCACTAACTAATGCCCCCTTTCCATTACTACTTTTTAGAGGCCCTGGGGTATGTTATGCCACAATGTACAAGTATGCACAGCATATTAGCACATTAGGGTACACTTACATTTTCAGACTGAGCCCTCCATTGCTGCGCTGTGATTCTCACGCATTTATTTATTATTTATAAAAGGCCCCACCAAAATCCTCAGCACCAGGCTCATGATGGTCTTAATCTGGCCCTGCTTTTTTTAACCACAGACCCCCATCTGCCCTCTGGGAGATCCAGCATCAAATCAAGACTTTGCATTCTCCAAAATGGCAACTGGAGCCTACAGTATATTGAAATTCCTTCAGCTACTTTTTTTTAAAAGAAAATTTTATGTCTAGTGCCTGCTGTCCATAGGGACCCATGTCCTGCTGTGTAAAGTTCAACCTCTTTACAATCTTGTTTCGTTTTTCCAAACTTGTAATGTGAATTCCCATCTAAAATAGTCAATTTGTAATATTCAGACAGACATTTGCAATTTATGCTGTTAAATATTTTTAACCAGATTGTTTCATCAGTTCTTGTGAAATGCTACTTTACAATAGCAACAATGCTAACATGACATCCAAAGGAGGAACTTCAAAATTGAGAAGAAATAAAAATCTGTTATGAGAAATAAATTGTAGATGTGAATTTTCATGAGAAGACAACTGTAATTGAACTGTTGGTAAGTATGATTTTGCCTTCTGTTTATAATGGCTTATCTGGATTTTCGTACATTTTGGTTCACTCCTTATGAAAACAGAAAGCTTACGGAAATCAATATTTGTGCATTTAGGATATTTTTTTGATCTATTATCCAAAAGACTTGTAGACATGTATGATGTCTCTGACAACGTTTCCACCTTAACCATCTGTAAGGTCCCGTACACAAACATCCTTTGGCTCTGGTGGAACTCTACTTTGGGTTGCCTAAGCTAAGCTATATTTTCTATAAGCAAATCTGGCCCTCGGGCCCCTGCAGCAGGTATTAATACGACTAGGTGGCAGTTATTTTTTAATGGTTTATTTAGCACAGTAAACTCCAAAGGGAAGCAACTGGCAAAAATTCAACTACGGACTTCTCTTTTAGTAAAGTAGGTAGTTGCCCTTTTAGGAGCAGCTAAACAGAACACAGACCCTATGTATTCCATCACAAGTACCCTAGTGGAAGAACTATGGGAACTTGCCATGTTTACTGGCTGCAGCTTATACCCAGCTCTCCAGGACAGACAGAAGCACATAAGCCTCCTGAAGATGCTCAATACAGGCAGCCAACTTCCTGCTCAACTTGTTCTGGATGTATTCTTCAGTAGGACAGTAAAAATCCTTCAGGTCCCATGATAAGGGTCAACATCTGCTTTCTTTGACCCAGGGCCTTTTCTCTGCAATACCCTACCAAGGCAGAAGACCTGTGAGACCAAGTCCCTTCTACTCTGATTTCCCTTCTAGGCCAAGCGTGGGAGAAAAGAATCTCCTTTCCAGGCAGGAACCCAGGTGGAAAGACTCTTCTAGAAGGTCACCTTAAATGTTTATCTCCTTTCCCAGCCTACATCACTGATAATAAACCTCTTGGTGACTGGCCATAGAGAAATATATATCCATAACTCACAACCTTGTTTTTTCTTGGTCTATCTACTGGAGAACATTTAAGCAGCAACAGACAGAAGTAAACGAAAATCTTAACTTGGCACAGAAATAACAACAATCAAAACTCAGGCTGTCTACAGCCTAACTGCCCTTTAAATTTAGATAAGATTTGGGCAATCCAGCTTGAGGCAGGAGTCAGGGTCCCTACACAAGGAACAAAATACATTTTTATTTGAAGAGTGTAAACCTATAGGGTGAGTTCAAAAATTCTAAGGAAGTGTGATAAAAAAAATTGCAACTGCCACTATTTTATTCTACAGGGTTTCTGCTTTCACAGACCTTACATAAGCATATTAACATGTGCAGAAATGAAAAACCAGCTGGGGCAGTAAATTATTTATTTACTACCAGTGAATTTTAGCAAAATAGATAATTGGCTGAATGATCAGGGAGTAAAAGGAATTTCCTGTTTTCCAAACAGGTGCAAAATTGGAAGTAATAATGCAAAACAGGTTCAACATGACAAAGAACATTCATATACTGTAGAATGACGCAAAACAGGTGATAAAACCTGCAAATGGCTTTGTAGCTCAATCTGGGTAACATGTAGCTGCATAGCCCACCCCATTGGGGTTTATTTACTAAAGCTGGAGCAAAATCTGATGTAGCTGTGCATAGAAACCAATCAGCTTTCAGGTTTTCAGGTTTTATTGTCAAAGCTTAAAGGGGTTGTAAAGGTAAATGTTTTTTCACCTTAATGCATCCTATGCATTAAGGTGAAAAAACATCCGACAAGTTCAGAGGTCAGTAGTAAGTGAGGCAGAGTTCAGAGGTCAGTAGTGAGGTGGAGTTCAGAGGCCAGTAGTAAGTACAGTAAGGAGGAGTTCAGATGTCAATGGTAAGTGAGGCAGAGTTTAGAGGTCAGTAGTAAGGTGGAGTTCAGATTAGGGTTGTCCCGATACCACTTTTTTAGGACCGAGTACAAGTACCGATACTTTTTTTCAAGTAGTCGCCGATACCGAATACCGATACTTTTTTTAACCACTTCAGGCCCGCGCTACCGTCGGATGACGGCAACAGCGCGGGCCTGAATATCCAACATGCCGTCATTTGACGGCATGTCATTCTGGCGTTCCCAGCGCGCGCTGTAGTGCGCGCTGCGGGGAAGCCCTGTGTTGTCCGTGTCCCTTGGACACGGCCAATCACAGATCGCGGCAAACGGCCAATCAGAGTGGCCGTTTGCGATGCGATCTGTGGGCGAATGCGAGATGATCTCTCATAGATCATCTCTCATTGCCGTTTTACACAGAGACAGCGTCCTGTCTCTGGAGAGGAGGAGCCCGATCTGTGTTCCTTCCTACATAGGGACACAGATCGGTCACCCCCCCAGTCACCCCCCTCCCCCCACAGTTAGAACACACCTAGCATACACATTTAACCCCTTCCTCACCCCCTAGTGTTAACCCCTTCAATGCCAGTCACATTTATACTGTAATTAGTGCATATTTATAGCACTGATCGCAGTATAAATGTGAATGGCGCCAAAAGTGTGTCAAAAGTGTCCGATGTGTCCGCCATAACGTCGCAGTACCAATAAAAATCGCAGATCGCCGCCATTTCTAGTAAAAAAAAAATAATAAAAAATAATAATTCTCTCCCCTATTTTGTAAGCGCTATAACTTTTAGCGATAGCGATAGCGATTTTTTTTTTTGTAGAAGAATACGTATCGCCCTAAACTTTTTAATTGGGATATTAATTATAGCAACAAGTAAAAAATATTGTATTTTTCTTCAAAATTGTCGCTCTTTTTTGTTTATAGCGCAAAAAAAAAAAATCGCACAGGTGATCAATTACCACCAAAAGAAAGCTCTACTTGTCGGGAAAAAAGGACGTAAATTTTGTTTGGGAGCCACATCGCACGACCGCGCAATTGTGAGTTAGAGCGACGCAGTGCCGGAAGCTGAAATTTTACCTGGGCAGGAGGGGGGTATAAGTGCCCAGTATGCAAGTGGTTAAATGTCCCCCACAAATGCAGCCATGTCGCCCACATATGCAGCCATGTCACCCATATATGCAGCCATGTCACCCACAAATGCAGCCATGTCACCCATATATGCAGCCATGTCACCCATATATGCAGCCATGTCACCCCTACCTAGCCACCGCCGCCCGGGGAACATCACAGCATTCATTTGAATAGCTGTAGTGTTCCCGCCCGTATAGACACTCCCCCTTGCTTGGGATTGGACAGATCACGATCACCCATCCAATCCCGAGCAAGGGGGAGTGTCTTTACGGGCGGGAACACTATAGCTATTCAAATGAATGCTGTCATGTTCCCGCACGATATTTAACCCATGCGGCGGCGGGTTTCGATGTGGCGACGGCGTTCGGCGGCAGCGGCGGGGGGGGGGGAACGGAAAAAGTATTCTATTCTTGTATCGGGGGGGTACAAGTACTCCCGCAAATACTCGGTTTCGGTCCCGATACCGATACTGGTATCGGGACAACCCTAGTTCAGATGTCAGTAGTAAGTGAGGTGGAGTTCAGATGTCAGTAGTAAGTAAAAAAAGGTTCAGAGGTCAGTAGTAAGTGAGGTGGGGTACAGATGACAGTAGTAAGGTTAAGTTCAGAGATCAGTAGTAAGTAAAAGAGGGTTCAGAGGTCAGTAGTAAGTGAGGTGGGGTACAGATGACAGTAGTAAGGTTAAGTTCAGAGATCAGTAGTAAGTAAAACAGGGTTCAGAGGTCAGTAGTAAGTGAGGTGGAGTTCAGAGGTCAGTAGTAAGTAAAACAGGGTTCAGAGGTCAATAGTAAGTGAGGTGGAGTTTAGATGACAGTAGTAAGTAAAGTTGAGTTCAGAGATCAGTAGTAAGTGAGGCAGGGTTCAGAGGTCAGTAGTAAGTTAAGCGGAGTTCATGGGTCAGTAGTAAGTGATGTGGAGTTCAGGGTTTAGTAGTAATTAAGGCGGTGTTCAGATGTCAGTAGCAATTGAGGTGGAGTTCAGAAGTTAGTAGTAAGTAAGGCGGAGTTCAGATGTCAATAGTAAGTGAATTCAGAGGTCAGTAGTAAGTAAGGTGGAGTTCAGAGGTCAGTAGTAAGTAAAACAGGGTTTAGAGGTCAGTAGTAAGTGAGGTGGAGTTCAGAGGTCAGTAGTAAGTAAAACAAGGTTCAGAGGTCAATCGTAAGTGAGGTGGAGTACAGATGACAGTAGTAAGGTTAAGTTCAGAGATTAGTAGTAAGTAAAACAGGGTTCAGAGGTCAGTAGTAAGTGAGGTGGAGTTCAGAGGTCAGTAGTAAAACAGGGTTCAGAGGTCAATAGTAAGTGATGTGGTGTTCAGGGTTTAGTAGTAAATAAGGTGGTGTTCAGATGTCAGTAGCAATTGAGTGGAGTTCAGAAGTTAGTAGTAAGTTAGGCAGAGTTCAGATGTCAATAGTAAGTGAGGCGGAGTTCAGAGGTCAGTAGTACGTAACACAGAGTTCAGAGGTCAGTAGTAAGTGAGGCAGAGTTAAGATGTCAGTAGTAAGGTGGAATGCAGAAGTCAGTAGTGAGGTGGAGTTCAGAGGTCAGCAATAAGTAAGGTGGAGTTCAGACATCGGTACTAAGTGAGGTGGAGTTCAGAGGTCAGTAGTAAGTGAGGTGGAGTTCAGAGGTCAGTAGTAAGTGAGATGGAGTTCAGAGGTCAGTAGTAAGTGAGGCGGAGTTCAGAGGTCAGTAGTAAGTGAGGCGGAGTTCAGAGGTCAGTAGTAAGTGAGGTGGAGTTCAGATATCAATAGTAAGTGGGGCAGAGTTCAGATGTTAGTAGTAAGTATGGTGGAATTCAGAGGTCAGTAGTGAGGTGGAGTTCATAGGTCAGCAGTAAGTAAGGTGGAGATGGTGTCTGTAGAGCAGTGGACAGTGTCTATAGAGCAGAGATTGGTGTCAGTAGGGAAGATATCGGTGTCAGTAGGGGAGTGGACGGTGTTTGTAGAACAGAGATTGGTGTCAGTAGGGCAGTGGACAGTGTCTATAGAGCAGAGATTGGTGTCAGTAGGGAAGATATCGGTGTCAGTAGGGGAGTGGACGGTGTTTGTAGAACAGAGATTGGTGTCAGTAGGGCAGTGGACAGTGTCTATAGAGCAGAGATTGGTGTCAGTAGGGAAGATATCGGTGTCAGTAGGGGATTGGACAGGGGATCGTCTAGGACCTGTCAGTGTCCTAGACGATCGCCAAAGGGAGGGGCTGCAGTAAGGCGATTAGGCCTAATCGCCTTACCAGCCCCTCGGCGGAAGCAGGAAGTGGGACAGGGAGTCCCACTCCTACTGAAGCCCCCACTCCCCCCCAAAAAAAATGACATGCCAAATGTGGCATGTAAGGGGGAGGGGAGGGGATTAAGCGGAAGTTCCATTTTTGGGTGGAACTCCGCTTGAATTTGGGGAAGGGAGGGTGTCGCTGAATGGTAGTTTGGAAATGTGGTCACCCTACCTGTGGGTCGGTGATTTAATGGGCCACTTGATTGGACTTGCCCCCATGGGCCGCCTAAGGCTGCCTGCCCTCCCCTGACTGGAGTCAAGACATCAGACAGTTCTAAATCAGTGGTCATGCTATCAGACATGTTTTTTTGGTTGGATATACAACACAGGAAATGTAGATATAACATAATATAATATATAAAGTAATGATAACACAGAGTTGTTACACATACATCCCTCTCTGTAATATCTTACAATACGGTGTAATTTTACTGTGGAAATTTAAAGATACAGAGCCCCAAATGTCAGCCCATTGGTTACATAGTGAAATTTTTTCCAATACTTCAAAATGTGTTTAAAAAAAATTCCCCCATTGGACCTATACGTTTACAATGCAGATGTGTCATACACACCCCCCTCTATGATTTCTTACAATACGGTGTAATTTTACTGTGGAAATTTAAAGATACAGAGCCCCAAATATCAGCCCATTGGTTACATAGGGACATTTTTTTCAATATTTCAAAATGGGTTTAAAAAAAATTCCCCCATTGGACCAATACGTTTACAAGGCATATGTGTCATACACACCCCCCTCTATCATATCTTACAATACGGTGTAATTTTTTTTTTTTACCAAAAATATGTAGAAGAATACGTATCGACCTAAACTGAGGAAAAAAAAAAAAAAATATATATATATATATATATTTTTTTTTTTTTAAATGGGCTATTTATTATAGCAACAAGTAAAAAATATTGCCTTTTTTTCAAAATTGTCCCTCATTTTTTGTTTATAGTGCAAAAAAAATCGGAGAGGTGATCAAATACCACCAAAAGAACGCTCTATTTGTGGGGAAAAAAGGATGTCAATTTTGTTTGGGAGCCACGTCGCTCGACCGCGCAATTGTCAGTTAAAGCGACGCAGTGCCGGAAGCTGAAATTTCACCTGGTCAGGAAGGGGGTTTATGTGCCCAGTAAGCAAGTGGTTAACATCTATTTATTCACAAGTAGACTGTTGTGTTCCCTCCCCCGGATGAATTTCAATATTTTTCATAATTCTCCATGGATTTTGCCATGGTTTTTTTTTTAAATATGAAAGCAACCTTTAAAATACATTTGTATTAATTTTGTATTTTGAGTCTTAAATGATCAATGAGAAACATTTGTTAATCCTTCACAATGAGAATTAAATGGATTTAAGATTAATTAACGAGAGATCATTTTTACGCATCAACAGTGACCATGCTGGTGTTGTATACGAATATGTTTTATTGTTACAATATGTAAATTCTTAGATTTAATATAAGATGTTTTTCATAATATATAATTATGAAAACATAAATTTTCGATGAATGGGCTAATATTTAGTTACATAGTTAGTCAGGTTGACAAAAGACACAAGTCCATCTAGTTCAACCATAAAAAAAAAATAATAATAATAATATCCTACAATCCCATATGCCCAACTCCATACCCACAGTTGATCCAGAGGAAGACAAAAAACCCCAGAAGAGTGATGATCCAATTTACTACAGCAGGGGAAAAAATTCCCTCCTGATCCCCTGAGAGGCAATCGGATTTACCCCGGATCAACTTTACCTACAAATCTTAGTACTCAGTTACATTATGTACATTTAGGAAAGTATCCAGGCCTTTCTTATAGCAATCTACTGATCTGGGAGTCTGAGGGAGTCTGTTCCACATTATCTCGGCTCTTACTGTGAAGAAACCTTTCCGTATTTGGAGGTGAAATCTCTTTTCCTCCAGACGTAAAGAGAGTGCCCCCTTGTCCTCAGTGTTGATCGTAAAGTGAATAACTCAACACCAAGTTCACTGTATGGACCTCTTATGTATTTGTACATGTTGATCATATCCCCCCTTATTCTCCTCTTCGCAAGAGTGAATAAATTCAGTCCCTCTAATCTTTCCTCATAGCTGAGCTCCTCCATGCCTCTTATCAGTTTGGTTGCCCTTCACTGGACTTTCTCCAGTTCTCTGATATCCTTTTTGAGAACTGGTGCCCAAAACTGAACTGCATATTCCAGATAAGGTCTTACTAATGATTTGTACAGATTATGTCTCTCTCCCTGGAGTAGGACTTTAATCACTTTGGAAACCGCAGCTTGGCATTGCATGCCATTATTGAGCTTATGATCAACTGAAACACCCAGATCCTTCTCCACTACAGATCCCCCCAGTTGTACTCCCCCTAGCATGTATGATGCATGCATATTCTTAGCCCCTAAGTGCATAACTTTACATTTATCAACATTAAACCTCATCTGCCACTTAGTCGCCCAATTAGACAGAGCATTGAGGTCGGCTTGTAAATTGGAGACATCCTGCAAGGACATTATTCCACTGCATAGCTCGGTGTCATCTGCAAAAACAGAAATGTTACTTTTGATCTCAGACCCAATATCATTTATAAAGATATTAAAAAGTAAGGGACCCAACACTGAACCTTGGGGTACACCGCTGATAACCTTGGACCATTCAGAGTAAGAATCATTAACCACAACTCTCTGAATTCTGTCTTTCAGTCAGTTATTTATCCATTCATCCATTGGGTCATATATTTATTGTAATTAGCCAATGGGCTGATATTTGCGGCTCTCTAACTTTAAATTTACACAGTAAAATTACACCGTATTGTAAGATATGATAGAGGGGGGTGTGTATGACACATCTGCATTGTAAACGTATTGGTCCAATGGGAGAATTTTTTTTAAACACATTTTGAAGTATTGGAAAAAATGTCCCTATGTAACCAATGGGCTGATATTTGGGGCTCTGTATCTTTAAATTTCCACAGTAAAATGACACCGTATTGTAAGATATTACAGAGAGGGATGTATGTGTAACAACTCTGTGTTATCATTACTTTATATATTATATTATGTTATATCTACATTTCCTGTGTTGTATATCCAACCAAAAAAACATGTCTGATAGCATGACCACTGATTTAGAACTGTCTGATGGCTTGACTCCAGTCTCCCCTGCCAGGCACACCCTGTGCGTCTGCCTATGACATGTTTTGTATGCTTTTTCCTGATTGGACCTAATCGAATATTTGGAAAACGAAATATATATGTGAAGGAAAAGGGGAGTGAATGTATTACTTTTATACTAGAGCGGTGGTGTAGAGGTGTTTTCCTTATCCACAGATGAGTCTGTTCAGGACAGAAGGATCTTATGTTACATTGTACATGAGATAAAGAGCAGAGGTAGTTCCAACAGTGAACAGTAGGTGTCGGGCGTGCGCTGTATCCAGCTCCTCCCTGTTGTATAGTGGGACAGATCCGAACCTGTGGAATGGTCACATGACTTCTTAGAGTTCACAAGTCTTGTGCTCGGTGTTCCCGCACCGTCCTCAGTCATGTCTACCGGGGGCTGCTGCCGGGAGGTGTACAGCTGTATCTTCGACTACAACACTCCTCGTATAGCCCTCATTAAGAGCAGGAAGGTCGGACTGCTGAACAGAGTCATCCAGCTGCTGATCCTGGCTTACGTCATCGGGTATGTGAGTGATGAGTCGGTGCCGACTCCTTACCTTGGACAGGTCACAGGTGTTCCGTTCATTACTCCATATCCTATAGGATCTGATCCCTTCCCTCCATTACTCAGCCATATGTCCATCCTATAGGAAGCTGATCCCTCTGCATAGTGTTCCCTCCATTACTCCATCCTATAGAATCTGACCCCTCTCTATAGTGTTCCCTTTATTACTCAGACATATGTCCATCCTATAGGGGCTGATCCTTCTGTATAGTGTTCCTTCCATTACTCATCCTATAGGATTTGATCCCTCTGTATAGTGTTCCTTCCATTACTCATCCTATAGGATTTGATCCCTCTTAATAGTGTTTTTTCCATTACTCAGACATATGTCCATCCTATAGGGGCTTATCCCTCTGTATAGTGTTCTCTTCATTACTCTAATTCCATATGTCCATCCTATAGGATCTGATCCCTCTGTATAGTGTCCCTTCCATTACTCCATCCTATAGGATCTGACCCCTCTGTATAGTGTTCTCTTTATTACTCAGCCATATGTCCATCCTATAGGATCTCATCCCTCTGTATAGTGTTCCCTTTATTACTCAGCCATATGTCCATCCTATAAGATCTGACCCCTCTGTATAGTGTTCCCTTTATTACTCCAGCCATATGTCCATCCTATAGGATCTGACCCCTCTGTATAGTGTTTCCTTTATTACTCAGCCATATGTTCATGCTATAGGGGCTGATCCCTCTGTATAGTGTTCCCTCCATTACTCCATCCTATAGGAGCTGATCCCTCTGTATAGTGTTCCCTCCATTACTCCATCCTATAGGAGCTGATCCCTCTGTATAGTGTTCCTTCCATTACTCCATCCTATAGGATCTCCATATGTCCACTCTATAGGATCTGATCCCTCTGTATAGTGTTCCCTCCATTACTCCATCCTATAGGAGCTGATACCTCTGTATAGTGTTCCCTCCATTACTCCATCCTATAGGAGCTGATCCCTCTGTATAGTGTTCCTTCCATTTCTCCATCCTATAGGATCTCCATATGTCCACTCTATAGGATCTGATCCCTCTGTATAGTGTTCCCTCTATTACTCCATCCTATAGGAGCTGATCCCTCTGTATAGTGTTCCTTCCATTACTCCATCCTATAGGATCTCCATATGTCCATTCTATAGGATCTGATCCCTCTGTATAGTATTCCCTCCATTACTCCATCCTATAGGAGCTGATACCTCTGTATAGTGTTCCTTCCATTACTCCATCCTATAGGATCTCCATATGTCCACTCTATAGGATCTGATCCCTCTGTATAGTATTCCCTCCATTACTCCATCCTATAATAGCTGATCCCTCTGTATAGTGTTCCCTCCATTACTCCATCCTATAGGAGCTGATCCCTCTGTATAGTGTTCCCTCCATTACTCCATCCTATAGGATCTGATCCCTCTGTATAGTATTCCCTCCATTACTCCATCCTATAGGATCTGATCCCTCTGTATAGTATTCCCTCCATTACTCCATCCTATAGGAGCTGATCCCTCTGTATAGTGTTCCTTCCATTACTCCATATCCTATAGGATATGATCCCTCTGTATAGTGTTCCTTCCATTACTCCATCCTATAGGATCTCCATATGTCCACTCTATAGGATCTGATCCATCTGTATAGTATTCCCTCCATTACTCCATCCTATAATAGCTGATCCCTCTGTATAGTATTCCCTCCATTACTCCATCCTATAGGAGCTGATCCCTCTATATAGTGTTCTTAGTATGGAGAGAGGGTGGGGTGCTGCGAATTGGACGTTTGAATCATTCTACAACCCCTCTAATCACACCGCTCCTCCTATGTTCTGCTCTCATTTATTTACACAATTGCATTATTTGTTTTCATTTCTTTCTGACTTTTGTAGAGGTTGTGTACATATATTTCAGAAATCTAAGGCTCCATGCACACTGAAGCTATAGAAAAACGCCAGTAGCTTTGCAGGGAGCCTTGCAACGTTTTTTAGCGTTTTTTCAATAGCTTTAATCAGCGTTTTTCAGTGTAACTTTTATCACCTTTTTTTCTTTTACTTTTTTTTTTTTAATGGATAAAAAAGCACTGGCGTTTTTCAGCAATTCGCATTTTTTAGCGTTTTTTCCCCGCCAAAAAACATCAATTTGAACGCAAATTTTGGGCGTTCAGAAAAAAGCCAATAAACTCCAAAGCTCCTTAACACTGAAAAACGCCCAGGTGTGCATGGGCACATAGGCTAACATAGAGTTCAGTTTATGGGCTTTAAAAAGAAAAGCCAAAACGCCAATAAACTGCAGTTTATAAGTTTCAGTGTGCATGGAGCCTTAATGTTTGGTATCCATCTCATTTGTAGTATTTTAAAGTGAACTTCTACTGAGGGTAATAGACATCCTGAAATGCTGATTTACCTAAACTGGAGAGCAAAATCTGGTGCTGCTCTGCATAAAAACCAGGAGTCAAGTCCTGGGGAAAAAAAGTGTGGGAACTCCTACCCAAGATTCACTCCCCCACCAAAAAAAAAGATACGCTCTTATGCATAATTACTAAACCGCATGTTTTTTTTTTGATCCACTATACCTTAGTAATCCTATGTTACTGTCCGCTTCCTGTATATGGATTCATGGGGTAGTGTGTGGGTATTCCCTCACTTCCTCGATGCCGCAATGTCTCCTGGAAGCTTTTGTCATTGTTCCCAGGAGACATTGCGGAGGTCTGTCGCGAGTTATCGCGGGATTTAGAAAGAAGCAAGTTCTTTCTAAATCCCGCGATAACTCGCGGCAGACCTCCGCAATGTCTCCTGGGAACAATGACAAAAGCTCCCAGGAGACATTGCGGCATTGAGGAAGTGACGGAATGCCCACACACTACCCCATGATTCCATATACAGGAAGCGGACAGTAACATAAAGGATTACTGAGGTTCGCCTGCCCCTGACAGTGACTCGAGCTGGGCATCACCGCTTAGTGAAGGATTGGCTCGGGCGGCTTGGCTGCTCTAGTCCTGCAAAGGGAACTGAGAGTTCCTGCTGTGAAAAAAGTGCAGGGACCAGTAGCGGCCTGTCCATAGGGGGCGCCCGGGCACCGCCCCCCTCCTGTAGTCTTAAAAAAAAAACGGGCCCTTTAAGGCATTTAAAAATTTGTTTTGCAGCGCCGCGCAAATAACATACACTCGCGCATTGCCGGAGTGTATGTTATTGTGTCCAGCCTAGTCAGATAACCGGACATAGGGCGCTGATTATCTGACTAAGGACAGCTGGTTGGCTGTGGGGAAGTGCCTGTCAGAGCCAGCGGCTCTGATAGGCTTTCCCAGTACAGTCCTTCAGCTCCCGGATGTCTTATCTCGGAACGTAGTGGGCTACGTCCCTTAAATAAGACCTGAGGCCGTCTCAGCCAATCAGGTTTCAGTGATTCTGTTTATCCGTAACCTGATTGGCTGGAGCGTCATCGAGGGCGGCAGAAGACATCGAGGGACAGTGGCAGGAGGATGGCGAACCCCAGAAAGGTAAGTGCCAGGCGGGGGGGAGCAATCTGACTGGCAGCATTTTACAGGGACCAGTGGGGGTCAATTGATGTGGGCACCAGTGGGGGTCAATTGATGTGGGCACCAGTGGGGGTCAATTGATGTGGGCACAGTGGCGGCAATTGATGTGGGCACAGTTGTAACAATTGATGGCATGGCACAGTGGCTGCGTTTGGCATGGCACAGTGGTGACAATTGATGGCATGGCACATTGGCTGCCTTTGATGGGCACAGTGAGGCTGCAATTGTGTTATTTTTTTTTCATTTGTTTGAGCACCAGCCGCCACTGGCAGGGACTCTGTTCCCGCAGGACTTGAGCCCTGATAGAAACTAATTAGTTTCCAGATTTTTGACCTTGTTCACATCTGCACAATTTGACATGTCAAATCGCAGCCTTTTGCCAGCAATGGCACTGTTCCAATCAGTGTGATGCCACACAGATTTCCAAAAGTAGTTCCTGCACTACTCTTGAGGACTTTGGGGGCATTTTTGTAATCTGAGAATGAACCCGCCCAGATGTCTTTCAACTCGCATCGAAATGCAGGTTTAAAATGGTGCGCGTTCAGCTGAACTCTCATGATTTCAAACCTGCATTCAGTGTGAACATATCCTTCTTGTCAAAGCCTAAGGCCCCTTTCACATTGAGGAGTTTTTCAGGCGGTACAGCGCTAAAAATAGCACTGCTATACTGCCTGAAAAACTCCTTCACCGCATCCTCAATGTGAAAGCTCGAGGGGTTAATATGAAAGCAAGGGTTAATACCGCACCGTTAGTGGCCGCAACTGGCGGCAAATCCGACGCTATTTTTAGCGCCGCTATACCGCCAGCGCGGCTCCCGCCGCAATGTGAAAGGGGCCTAATTGAACAAACTGACGTTAGAAGCTGGCTACTGTGCTCAGCTGCACCAGATTCTAATGGTGGCCATACACTAGATGAAAAAATCATTTGAAAATCTGTCATTTGCACAGTTTGTTCGTTTATCATCTAGTTAATGGGCAGAAATCGAAAATTGGTTGTGATGTTTTTGAGATGGGGGGGGGGGGGGGGGGAATCGAAGGAAACGTTTTGAAAACTTTGGCTGAACGGATGATAAATTGAAAGGTTAATGTGTTTCTCACCCGCTAACATCCGTTTTTCGTCCGTTCCGTTTTTTTGACGGAAGAAAAATAAGGTTTACTTCCGTTCAAAAAAACGGAGCGAGACGGATGGAAACGGACGTTAGCGGATACCGGAGAGTCGGGACGCCCACCAACACGCAGCTCCCTTCTCTATCTGCAACGTAGAGCGCGTCCTGACTCTCCTGTAGTCCAAGGGAGGGGGCGAGCACGACACTCCACACCAGGGAGAAAGCCTCACATTACTGTGTGTAGTTACAGACAGAAGAACAGGAAGTGAGGATTTCTCAAAAGAAATAAGGACATTTAAAAGCAAAATGGAAGGATGAAGCAAGTGAAGGAGGACTGCACTAAGGTAAAGGAAGCTATTTAGGGAAACAAGTTTTACCTTTACAACCCCTTTTAAACATGTACATGCATGTAATGACAAAATTTACACTGGAGGAGATTTAGTAAACCGATGCACACAGAATCTGGTGTAGCTGTGCACAGCAACCAATTGGCTTCCAGGTTTCCCCCTTCATCTTCCAGGACAACTTCTTGAGAGATGAGTGGATCCGCCTTCTACAGAAAACACAAATCGGACACAGTTTAAAAGGCCCCTCCCTTGCCTCTGACCCTCAGTTGTTTTGTGTTTTATAGACCCTCCAGGAAGTGCATTGGTCTGGGCTCCCTTTTTTTAGTCTGTGCCTAGACTAATGCTGAGTACACACGATTGGAAATTCCGACAAGAAAACCGTGGATTTTTTTTCAAACTTGTGTTGCATGCACACGGTCACACAAAATTCTGACCGTCAAGAACGTGGTGACGTACAACACGACGACAAGCCGAGAAAAATGAAGTTCAATGATTCCGAGCATGTGTCGACTTGATTCCGAGCATGCATGTTTTTTTGTGCTTCGGAATTGCATACAGACAATCGGAATTTCCGACAAGAACTTTTCCTGTCTGAAAATTTGAGAACCAGCTCTCAAATTTTTGCTGTCGGAAAGGTCCGACAGAAAAAGTCTGATGTGGGGGGGGGGGGGGGGGGGGGGCCTACACACGGTTGGAATTTCTGACCAAAAGCTTGCATTGAACTTTTTCTTGTCGGAAATTCTGATCGTGTGTACGCGGCAAAAGTTGTGGCTATGTCTGCTATGTTTTTCTACCTAAAAGGGTTCAACTCTGGCGGCCTTCGGATAGTCATAAATTTAATAGAAAGTATTTACTCTTTGCTTCCAGAAGTGTTCATGGTAACGCTGGATCTTCAGGATGCTTAGCTTCATGTCCCAATCTACCGGTATCATCATTTCCTGAGGTTTGCGATCCTCACGGAGAGCGGTCATCGACATTGGCAGTTCAGAGCCCTTCTTTTTGGTCTCTCAGCATCCCCATGAATTTTCACAAATTATGGCCGAGGTCATGGCCTATTTTCGAAAGCAAAAGATCTCAATCGTTCCGTTTCTGGACGATATTTGATCTTCTCCCAGGAGAAAGATCAGTTGATCTACAGTTGATTTTACAGACCCTTTGGAATTTGGGCTACCCAACCCTACCCTTCCCTCTGTTGTCCCTGGTAATTTGGAAGTTTATTCAGGAACAAGCAGAAGTTGTCCTGATTGGTGGACCAGAAGGAGTTTGTTCTTCGCACTGAGAACACTTTCGATGGATCCCCCCTGGCCCATGCCGGAGAGAAGGGACCTTCTCCATCAAGTGCCAGTACTTCATCCAAACCCTCAGAATTATCGTTTTGATGGCCTTAAAGGATCACTAAAGGATTTTTTTTTTTTTTTAGCTAAATAGCTTCCGTTACCTTACTGCAGTACTGGTTTCATGTCCTTATTGTTCGTTTTTGCTTTGAAGTTGCTGTAATCCTGCTCTGTTCTCCACACTTCCTGCTTGTCTGTTTCCTTATAACCACAGTGCTGGAAGCTTTCTCACGATGGTTTAAGCCAGGGGTGCCCAACCTTTTGAAGAGCGAGGGCCACTTAAGCAACTTGGTAACCAGTAGAGGGCCTCAATGAGCGGAGTGGGCGGATGACAGGTCACGTCTACTCTATAGGCCCTCCTATCCGCCCAGATGAAAGGGGATGAATTCTCTTCTGTTTTTCGGCTTGGAGGTAGGTGGGCGTAAAAAGACATCTGTCGCTCTATAGAGGTGAATTGAGGGTCCCATTTGATCGGGCCGATCGCGTGAAAAGTGCCTAAGACTGCTTTCACACTGATGTTCTGCGATTTACCCACACCACAGGTGCAGCGCAGTGCACCTGTGTCTATCCTGCGAGGTAGCAGAACTTTGCCATAGACTCCACCTGTGGCAAAAGCCGGCGCTGTAGAGGAAGCATCGGCTTATGGGGCTCTGCTCTGCAGCCACTTTCTTCCTCTACCAACAGCTTCATTCACAACAGTGATACAGTGATATGGCGGGTAGGTAAACTGCGATGTGGGCTTGCCAACCCTCCATTCCAGAGAAGGAGGTCGCGGGCCACATCACCGGGTTCATTTTAAAAACAAAACACTGCCCTGGGTTTGTTTGTTTTTGTTCTGTGTGTCTATTTCTACTTTGCAGAAACATGAAGCCAATTCAAAAGTGAAACTAACCTGCAGGCACATTATATGATTGATTTTTATCTATGCTTAATCATTTTGAAAAGGAATCAGTTAACTTTTATGTCTCTATACCCTGTAAACTGTCATTTCAGCAAATATTTTTTTTCCCTTTAGTGACCCTTTAAGACTGAGTGGCACATCCTACAACTAAAAGGGTGTTTGTTTTTGGATGTGAAGAGATGTATTCTACATAATTTAGAAGTGTCTAGTGTCTCATTTGGTGGCCCCAAGAAGGGGACCAAAGCTTCCACAGGTTTCATTTCCAGATGGATTAGGGAAGCTATTTCTGAAGCTTACAGGTCATCAGGTCAGACCCCTCCTACCAGATTTTGACCTCCTTCTACTAGATCTGTGGCCCCCATCATGGGCAGAAGTAGCAGGAGCATCATTGGAAGAAATATCCTGCAGCTGCAGTCTGGTTCTCCTCTCATGCATTCATCAAGCATTATAGAGTCCAGATGCCCTCCAGCCAGGACCTCTCCTTTGGAAGGAAAGTCCTTCAGGATGTTGACCCTCCCTAAGGTATAGAATCTTGCATATCCTCTCAAGTAGCTGTCCTGGAAGATGACGGGGGGAACCCCTGTTGGATTTACCAGTAACGGTATTTTTATGAATCTTCCAGGACAGCTTCTACGTTCTCACCCTATTCTTTATTAATCGGTCTCCTTATTTAACCTGGTGGTATTTTTAGTGAGATTCTGTTATTCCTCTGCCTGGTACACTTTTGGTGGAAGTTTACTTGATCTTCAAACAACTGGGTGTCAGAGGCAAGGGAGGGGCCTTTTAAGTTGTGTCCGATGTGTGTTTCCTGTAGAAGGTGGACCAAGTCATCTCTCAACTAGCTGTCCTGGACGATTCATGGAAATGCCATTAACGGTAAGTCTAACGGGGGGGGGGGTTGGCGGTCTAGTGTCAAAGCTTAAATGAATAAGTTGAAGTTAGAAGCTGTGTCTACCTGTTATCGGGTGCATTCAGTACAGCTACCTGAAAAATGCCTGTACAGCGCGTGAATATAAAAATGGCTCCAAAAATGCTTTAATTACTTCCCGCCCGGGCTATAGCAAAATGATGGCCGAGCAGTGGTTGCGTTATCCTGATTGGACATCATATGACGTCCAGCAGAATAACAGCCGCCGCGGGCCTGTGGGGTGCGCATTGTGGCGATCGGTGGTGCGGTGTGTCAGTCTAATACACCGAACTTGGTATAGATCTCTTTACCACAGGATCAGCCGTGTCCAATCATGGCTGATCGCGTTGTAAACAGGAAGAGCTTTTGATCATCTTCTTCCTCACTCCTGTCTGACAGACGTAAGAAGAGGAGAGCCGATCGGCTGCTCATCGGGGGGGGGGGGTCTGTGCTGATTGTTTATTAGTGCAGCCCCCCTAGACCACCAGGAAAATGCAAATCTGTGCACAGTCATCTGCCAATCGGTGCCCACTTACGATGCCTTTCAGTGCCACCCATAAGTACCTATCTTTGCAGCCTTTCAGTGCTGCATATCGGTGCCCATCTGTGACCGCTCATCGGTGCCCTGCCTTGTGTGCCTCTTGTCAGTGCCCATCAGTGAAGGAGAAAACTTACTTATTTACAACATTTTATAATGGCAACAAAAGCAAAACTTTCTTCTTTTTTTTTTATGTCGGTCTTTTTTTGTTTAGAAAAAAATAAAAACTGTAGAGGTGATCAAATACCACCAAAATAAAGCTCTATTTGTAGGAACAAAATTATAAAATTTCTGTTTGGGTACAGTGTTGCATGACCATCGTGCAATTGTCTTTTAAACAGCAATAGCGCAGAAAGCTGAAAATTGGCAGCAAGGGGGGTAAGTGCCTGGTATTGAAGTGGTTAAGTAGGTAAAACCCTAGGTCAGTGATGGTGAACCTTGGCACCCCAGATGCTTTGGAACTACAATTCCCATGATGCTCATGCACTCTGCAGTGTATTTGAGCATCATGGGAAATGTAGTTCCGAAACATCTGGGATGCCAAGGTTCACCATCACTGCCCTAGGTTATAAAAGGTTTTATTATAGATATAAAGAGGTTAAAGAAAAATGCAGAACAGGTTTACACAGTTATCAGAGACCCCTCCCTTTAACAGGAGAGCCAGTTGCAATAAATGTGATTCACACACCAGATAACAAAAATCAAGCAATAAATAGTGCAGGTCTCCAATTCCCTTTGTACTATTATCAGTGCATGCCTCAAACAGTATTCCTCCTTATTTATATCAATCAAACCCCCCCCCCATAACAATCCCCACCTTTGACACAAGGTAAGATTTGTACACACGGAATCTGGTGTAGCTGTGCAGAGTAACCAATCAGCTTCCAGCTACAGATTGTTCACTTAGACCTGGTTCACACCAGGGCTGCTTTGAAATCGTGCAATTTCAAAGCCAAAGATCAGTGCGATTTGGATCTCCAATGTCATTGCGGCTCGCAACTTTATTTAACAGAAGTCAATAGAGGTTGTATTAAAATTTCAGGAAAAAAAATGTTGCAGGAACCTCTTCCAAAGTCGCAACAATTAGAACTGTTCCTTTTCTGAAAATAGGGTGCGACTTGTGATGAGATTTTTGAACTGTCAAATTTCATTGGTATGAATAGATATAGTTGAACAATGAATACAGAATAAACCTATAAAAATTGCAAGGGGGGCTTAAAGTGGATGTCACAATGTAGAGTATAAGATTTCCTATCATCTATGCCCAGTCTTGCCACACAGATATAATCCAGCGCTGAGTAATCCTCTTGTAATGTTCGGTGCAAATTAAAAGAATTCCAGATAAAAACTTGCCAAATTATAAAGTCCGTTTCTCTGTTTTTGCTTTCAGTGACAGGTTATTTACAAATCTAGCTTGGACATGTTTATCATAACGTGAGGTGATACAAGGTGATAAACAAAACATAACATATGATAAACATGTCCAAGCTAGATATGTAAATAACCTCTCACTCAAAGCAAGAAGAGAGAAAACTGACTTTTTATTTAGGCAGGTTTTTATCTGGAAGACTGTTCATTTTCACTGAACATTAAAAGAGGATTACTCAGGTCTGGATTAACTCTGTGGCAAGACTGGGCACAGATGATAGGAAATCTTATACTCTACATTGTGACATCAAAAAAAAAAAACATTTTGGGTTTACATCCACTTTAACTTCTTAAGGACCGCCTCCTCCACATATACGTCGGCAGAATGGCACGGCTCAGCACATCTACCTATATTTACGTCGGTATTAGTACCCAGCCGTGGGTCACGGGCAGGGCCAGATTAAGAACATAATGGGCCTGGTGCTGAGGATTTTGGTGGGGCCTTTTATAAATAATAAATAAATGCGTGGGAATCACAGCGCAGCAATGGAGGGCCCAGTCTGAAAATGTAAGTGTACCCTAATGTGCCAATATGCTGTGCATATTTGTACATTGTGGCATAACCTACCTCAGGGCCTCTAAAAAGTAGTAATGTCAGGAAAGTAGCTGAGATCCCCGATGTTCCTCTGTACATCACCGTAGTAATCACAACATTAAATAAGTTCTAATAATGGGACAGAACAAATATGAGAACTGAGATTTCCTTTAGTTGAACTAACAAGTGTGTCCATTCTAGAGCTGGTAACATTGAGGGTATTCAGTATCATTTTAAAGAACTGTTTTTGTGGGTAAGCGACGTAGGGGAGGAGTACGGACGGTATATATAAGTGGGAAGTATGTGCAGGTGAGTGAGAGGCATGTGGAGGGTCTAACATTGGGCACTATGTACAGGAGAAGAGTGCAAAGGGTACGGCAAAAGGCACAATGTACAGGAGAAAAGTGTGGAGGGTATGACAGTGGGCATCATGTACAGGAGAGAAGTGTATGACAGCAGGCACCATGTACAGGAGAGGAGTGTGCAGGGTATAACAGTGGGCAGTATGTACAGGAGAGAAGTGTATGACAGCAGGTACTATGTACAGGAGAGGAGTGTGAAGGGTATGACAGTGGGCAGTTTGTACAGGAGAGAAGTGTATGACAGCAGGTACTATGTACAGGAGAGAAGTGTATGACAGCAGGTACTATGTACAGGAGAGGAGTGTGAAGGGTATGACAGTGGGCAGTTTGTACAGGAGAGGAGTGTGAAGAGTATGACAGTGGGAAGTATGTACAGGAGGAGTGTGGGGGTATGACAGAGGGTAGTATGTACCAGAGAGAAGTGTGGAGGGTATAATGGGGTAGTATGTACCAGAGAGAAGTGTGGAGGGTATGACAGTGGGCAGTATGTACAAGAGAGGAATGGGGATGGTTTGATAGTGGGCACTATGTATAGGAGAGGAGTGTGGAGGGTGCGACAGTGGGAAGTATGTACAGAAGAGGAGTCTATGACAGCAGGCAGTATGTACAGGAGAGGAGTGTGGAGAGTATGACAGTGGTCACTATGTACAGGAGAGGAGTGTGGAGAGTATGACAGTGGGCACTATATATAGGAGAGGAGTGTGGAGGGTATGACAGTGGGCACTATATATAGGAGAGGAGTGTGGAGAGTATGACAGTGGTCACTAAGTACAGGAGAGGAGTGTGGAGAGTATGACAGTGGTCACTGTGTACAGGAGAGGAGTGTGGAGGGTATGACAGTGGGCACTATGTACAGGAGAGGAGTGTGGAGGGTATGACAGTGGGCACAATGTATAGGAGTGGAAGGATGTTTAGGGACTGTGTAGTGGTTAAGCAGGTCATACATGAATTGAAATTACACCAATTATGCAGAGACCAGCCATAGTTGATCTATGTATGGGCTAGCTGGTTTTACACAAGTCAATCTATTAATCGACTTGAGTACAACCAGCCTGTTTTTCCAAAACCAATCAGTGCTGCCAGCTATAGATAGCAACACTGATCATTGTACTCACTGGCAGGACACAATAACACTACAGGAGTGATTCCCCCATCTACAGGTAAGCAGGTGAGAGGGTGTGTGGGGACAGGCTGGGGAGAGATACCAGCCAGTAGCTGGGTAGGCACTGGCTAGTATCAGAGCCAGATACACACAGGTTACATACGTCACGATCGTTAGAGCGAGAGCAATAATTCTAGCACTAGACTTCCTCTGTAACTCTAAACATCTAACCTAAAAAATGTTTAAAGCATCGCTTAGGATACCAAAAAAAAAAAAAAACGTGCTAACTTTAGTGTTTTTTTAATGTATGAAACCGTTTATTTCCAAAAAAAACATGTTTGAAAAATTGCTGCGCAAATACAGTACCGTGCTAGAGCTGCACAATTAATCGTTTAAAATTGTGATCTTGATTCAACCCCCCTAACATCTCCAATGCAGAGTTTGCTGATTCTTTCATATAACAAGTGGAGAGACTTTCAGCTGTCAAAAGAAAATATCTGGACAGTCTGCCAAGTTCTTAGCAGGAAACATTGTAACTAACGCTTTCTTCTTATATCAAAGGGATACACTTCTGTGTGTAAAGAAAATATCCGACTGTCTGCCAAGTTTGTAAACAACATGAAACATTGTAACCAACTTCCTTTTTAGGACAAACTTCTGTGTGTAAATGCAAGAACTGTAACCACTTAAAGTCCAACACTTGTTTAAGTTAAAAAACAATATTTTTTGCTAGAAAATTACTTGGATCCGCCAAACATTATATATATTTTAGTAGAGACAAAAATGGCAATTGCTGCAATATTTTATGTCACACTGCATTTGCCTACTTTAAAGGGGTGTTCCAGCCCAAAAATGTGTTTATTAAAAGTCAGCAGCTACAAAAAGTGTAGCTGCTGGCTTTTAATAAACACTCACTTACCTGCTCCTGCGTTCCAGCGACGCGCCGACCGGGGCTCCGCTCCTCTCCCCCCCTCCCCGGCCGGCGTCTCCATCCTGACTGTGGGCACCCAGCCGTGACAGCCTTCGGCTTCACGGCCGGGCACCCACTGCGCATGCGCGAGCCGCACTGCGCATGCACGCGGCGCGGCTCGCCTCTGATTGGAGAGGCGATCGCATGGGACCTGTCAGTGTCCCATGTGATCGCCTACAGGGAGGGGCTGGTGTAGGCGATTAAGGCTTAATCGCCTAACCAGCCCCTCGGCGGAAGCAGGAAGTGGGACAGGAAGTCCCACTCCTACTGAAGCCCCCACTCCCCCCCCAAAAAAATTACATGCCAAATGTGGCATGTAAGGGGGTAAGGAGTGGGATAAGAGGAAGTTCCAAATTTGGGTGGAACTCCTCTTTAATGAATAATAAAAACCATAAAAACAAAACAGTAAAGTTAGCCCATTTTTTTTTCATTTTAATGTGAAAGACGATGTTATGCCGTACGAATCGTGAGAGAATCGTGATCTGTCTTCTAAGCAAAAAAATTGCAGTTGTTGTTTTAGCCAGAATCGTGCAGCTCTATACCGTGCAACATAAAAAGTTGCAAAGACCACCATAGAGTAATTTTCTAGCAAAAAACAAATGATGATTTTTTTTCTCAGTCTGCTGCAGTGTGTCAGCTTGTATTTATACTGGCTGCTCTGTATGTAGCTTCTGACAGGGTGTGCAAGCAGCCCCGTATCTCCGGAACCATAAATGATAGCCATCCCATATTTTGGCCGGTTGTGGGGTAGGTCTTCAACTGACTACCCCCCAAATGTGGGGTTTCTGTGACCTCTGGTCATAGAGCTACAACCCCTGAAGTCGATCTAAAAAGAAAAAAAAAAAACGTTTTTTTTTTGGGGGGGCAAATGGGCCTATCTTGAGAAAGGGGCCTGGAGCTGCAGCTCCATCAGCCCCTCTGTTAATCCGGCCCTGGTCACGGGCGCGCTCCCGTGACCCGGTCCGACGCTGGAGTGCGGCTATCGGTCCCCGGAGCTGAAGAACGGGGAGAGCCGTCATCCCTTTTATAGGGGGGGGGGCGCGATTGATGACGTCACACCTACAGCCACACCCCCCCTACAGTTGTAAACACACACAGGGAACACATAACCCCTACAGTGCCCCCTTGTGGTTAACTCCCAAACTGCAACTGGCATTTTGACAGTAAACAATGCAATTTAAATGCATTTTTTGCTGTGAAAATGACAATTGTCCCAAAAATGTGTCAAAATTGTCCGTAGTGTCTGCCATAATGTCGCAGTCACGAAAAAAATTGCTGATCGCCACCATTAGTAGTAAAAAAAAAATGAATAAAAATGCAATAAAACTATCCCTTATTTTGTAAATGCTCTAAATTTTGCAAAAACCAACCAATAAACGCTTATTGCGATTTTTTTTTTTTTTAACAAAAATAGAAGAATACGTATTGACCTAAACCTGAGGGAATTTTTTTTATATATATATATAATAAAAAAAAATTGGGGGGGGGTATTTATTATAGCAAAAAGTAAAAAATATTGCATTTCTTTCAAAATTGTCGCTCTATTTTTGTTTATAGCGCAAAAAATTAAAACCGCAGAGGTGATCAAATACGACCAAAAGAAAGATCTATTTGTGGGGAAAAAAGGACTCCAATTTTTTTTGGGAGCCACGTCGCACGACCGCGCAATTGTCAGTTAAAACGACACAGTGCCGAATCGCAAAAAGGAGCAAGGTCCTTTAGCAGCATTTTGGTCCGGGTCTTAAGTGGTTAAAAGAACAAAAACGGACTGCATCATATATGTAATGTTTTCTTTTTTTTGTTCATTGTACACTTTTATTGTCTTGTGATAGGTGGGTTTTTGTCTGGGAGAAAGGATACCAGGAATTTGACACAGTGGTTAGCTCCGTGACCTCCAAAGTGAAAGGCGTTGCCGTGACGAACACATCTGACCTGGGATTGAGGCTTTGGGATGTTGCTGATTACATTATACCTGCCCAGGTGTGTATTTATAATCCTTTACAAAATCGTCTTGTTTATGCTGCATTAACCCTTTTATGACTAAGCCTACTTCTGACATTTGGTGTTTACAAGCTAAAAGCCGTATTTTTTTGCTAGAAAATTACTTGGAACCCCCAAATTTTTTATATAGAATATATATTATATATATATATATTATTATATATATATATATATATATATATATATATATATATATATATATATATATATATATATATATATATATATATATATCTCTATCTCTAACTCAATAAAATGGCGATCGTTGCATTATTTTATGTCACGGTATTTGTGCAGTGGTGTTTTAACAACTTAAGGACCGCCTCCTTCACATATACGTCGGCAGAATGGCACGGCTGGGCACATGCACGTACAAGGTACGTCCTCTTTTAAGTACCCAGCCGTGGGTTCCGGGCGCGTGCCCGTGACCCGGTCCGATCAGTCCCCAGAGCTGAAGAACGGGGAGAGCTGTGTGTAAACACAGCTTCCCCGTTCTTCACTGTGGCGCCATGATCGATTGTGGTTCCCTATAAAAGGGAACACGCAATGAAGTAAAAGGATTTTTATGTACCAAAGTTTGACTCCATTCCACGAGCGTGTGCAGTTTTGAAGCGTGAAATGTTAGGTATCTATTTACTCTGCGTAACTTCATCTTTCACATTATGCACTTGGTTTATCTCATGGTTACTGTGAAATTGTTGGCAGAGCTTGGATTTATTGAATGAGTTTACCAAAAATGTAAATATTGCAGAATATACAGCATCACGCTACATAACTAAGCTCCATTTTATGCTGAATAAACAAAATTATTGGATTATAGATATAGATGGTGCCTTGAAAAATTATTCATACTCCTTGAAACTTTCCTACATTTTGTCATATTACAAACAAAAACGTAAATGTTATGTGATAGACCAACACAAAGTGGCACATAATTGTGATGTGGAAAGAAAATGATAAATGTTTTTCAACATTTAAAAAAAAAAAATGTGAAAAGTGTGGCGTGCTTTTGTTTTCGGCCCGTTTTTACTCTGATACCCCTAACTAAAATCCAATTGACCCAATTGCCTTCAGAAGTCTCCTAATTAGTAAATGGAGTCCATCTTTGTGTAATTTTAATCTCCGTATAAATACAGCTGTTCTGTGCAGCCCTTGGTGAACAAACAGCATCATGAAGGCCAAGGAACACACCAGACAGGTCAGGGATAAAGCTTTAAACATCTCATGAAGCACTGTCCAATCCATCATCTGAAAATGGAGAGAGTATGGCACAACTGCAAACCTACCAAGACATTGCAGTCCACCTAAACTGACAGGCTGGGCAAGGAGAGCATTAATCAGAAGTAGCTAAGAGGCCCATGGTAACTCTGGAGGAGCTGCAGAGAGCCACAGCTCAGGTTGGAGAATCTGTCCACAGGACAACTATTAGTTGCGTAATCCACAAATCTGGCATTTATGGAAAAGTGGCAAGAAGAAAGACCTTTTTGAAAAAGTCACATAAGCAGTTTGCGAGAAGGAATGTGGGGGATACAGCAAACGTGGAAGAAGGTGCTCTGGTCAGATGAGACCAAAATGTAACTTTTTGGCCTAAAAGCAAAACACTTTGTGTGGCAGAAAACGAACACTGCACATCACCCTGAACAAGCCATCCCCACCGTGAAACATGGTGGTGGCAGCATCATATTGTGGGGATTTATTTTCTTCAGCAGGGACAGGGAAGATGGTCAGAGTTGCTGGGAAGTTGGATGGAGCCAAATACAGGGCAATCTTAGAAGAAAACCTGTTGGGGTCTGCAAAATATTTTTTAGACTGGGGTGGAGGTTCACCTATCCCAGCAGGACAGCGACCCTAAACATCCAGCCAGAGCTACAATAGAATGGTTTATAGATCAAAGCATATTCATGTGTTAGAATGGCCCAGTCAAAGTCCAGACCTAAATCCAATTGAGAATCTGTGGCAAGACTTCAAAGTTGCTGTTCACAGGCGTTCTCCATCCAATCTGACAGAGCTTGAGCTTTTTTGCAAAGAAGAATGGACAAAAATGTGCAAAGCTGGTAGAGACATCCCCAAAACGACTTGCAGCTGTGATTCCAGTGAAAGGAGATTCTACAAAGTATTGACTCCGAGGAATTTGAATACAAATGACCCCACACTTTTCACATATTTTGTAAAAAAGATTTGAAAACCATTTATCATTTTTCCTTCCGCTTCACATTTTTCTATGTATTTTAAACAGCAGCTTAGTTATATATCTCCTGTTTTCGATTGTTTATCTTTCTAAAAAGGAGCTTTCAAACCAGTGGTTCTCTTTATTCATTGCCCTCCCTTCAGTGTGTCGTGTGATTTTCAAAATTGTAATTTTGGTTCCATAC
>CM056049.1:187290692-187333192 GCA_029574335.1 Rana kukunoris
CCTACAAAGCCCAGGACATCATACGACGTCCACCCAGGATGGGAGATCCCATCTGTGGACGTCAAACGACTATGGGCGGGTATTGAAGTGGTTAAACAAACGGCTTCTCTAATACTTACCTGCTCTTTGAAATTGTTTTGTACAGAGCAGCCCCAATCCTTCTCTTCTCGGGTCTCCTGCTGGCGCTCCTGGCCCCTCCCTCCTGCTGAATGCCCCCATAGCAAACAGCTTTCTATGGGGGCACTCGAGCAGGCTTGCTCCCAAGCCGCTGCTCTGTGTCTCTATTTACACAGGAGTGTCTCTCTCCCTCTCCCCTCATTGGCTGACTCACTGTGATTGACAGTAGCAGGAGTCAATGAGGAAGAGACCTAGAGAGCCGCTGCTCTTGTGCGCATCGCTGGATGAGGTGGGGCTCAAGTAAGTATTAGAGGAGCTGCACAGCATGCATAAAATGCCATACTTTTTGGTTGTAGAGTGGGGAATCTAGAAGGGCAGGAAACCAACCAATTGATTTGCCGGTCTGTGATTTAGCGACTGCCTTTAGAAGAAATATCAGTTTCTGTTGGAGTGGCTTTCCAATGATAATTGTGCTATGTGGGTTTAATGCAAGCTGGAGACTGACGTCATGCACATTAAGACAGCAGGTTTGATAATTTAATATGTATGGGTGTTAATCCAAGACCTTACTGTCTCATCCCCCGTGTCATTGTCCACATTAACCCCTTGCACTCGGAGCACTTCTTCTGTATGCCTTAAAGGGGTTGTAAAGGTAAAGCAATTATCCCTAAATTGCTTCCTTTACCTTAGTGCAGTCCTCCTTCACTTACCTCACCCTTCCATTTTGCTTTTAAATGTCCTTATTTCTTCTGAGAAATCTTCACTTCCTGTTCTTCTGTCTGTAACTACACACAGTAATGGGAGGCTTTCTCCCTGGTGTGGAGTGTCGTGCTCACCCCCTCCCTTGGACTACAGGAGAGGCAGGACGCCCACCAACACATAGCTCCTTTCTCTATCTGCAATGTAAAGAGCGTCCTGACTCTCCTGTAGTCCAAGGGAGGGGGCGAGCATGACACTTTACGTCATTCCACACCAGGAAGAAAGCCTTGAATTACTGTGTGGAGTTAGACAGAAAAACAGGAAGTGAGGATTTCTCAGAAGAAATAAGGACATTTAAAAGCAAAATGGAAGGATGAGGTATAAGTGAAGGAGGACTGCACTAAGGTAAAGGAAGCCATTTAGGGAAATGTTTTCCTTTACAACCCCTTTAAAGTCTCATGGTTCAGACCAGAGCTCTGGGAGTCCAACTAATACCCAGGGCCTGTGCTACATGGGGGCCAGGGTCACCTGACATGTGTTCCATGAGGGGATTAGCCCTCACTGCCAGGAGACTGCCTCCTTTTCCCTAATTACCGCCAGCCCCTGGGCATACCAGGTTTGCACAAACATGTTCAGTTCTCCTTCCCCAGTGAAGCTGAACCTACTGTATCACATTTCCCCCAGCTTAGACAAGGATTAGGCAGTGACTTTGCTTTGAACTTTACTTTACATTCAACCAGGGTATAATAAGTTACACAAGTTGGCAACACAGTTCACTGGGCCGGATATAAACAAATTCCACACAGTGGTAGAAATAGTGGCAAGGTAAACGTTATCCACATTCTGGCAATTGTAGTGATAAGTCCCACTAACCAGACAGGAGGGGGTGCTGATCACATGCTAGAATTTCATACTGTCTTATTCAGACCTTCTGTCCCAACACTTCCCTCCCCCAGCCCTCCAGGGGGGGCTCTTCTCATTTTGAGCCTCATCCTGTAGTCCCTGTTGCTGTTTCAGACCCGGATAAGCTCCTCCCCTCCAAACTAAAAGTAACAGGGCTGGGCTAATCCAGAGGTCACAACTTCCAAGCGAGTTCAGTTTTAAATTTTGTAGTTTTAGGATAAATTTGGAAATAATGTCATGTTTCTACTGCTATTCTGTGCTGTTAGAGAGTGATTTCCCCTCACTTATTAGGATGACAAATGATTTATCAGGCAGGAAGTGGGGGAAGCTATGTCCGCTATGATAAACGTACATGATGAAAGGTATTGGTCAATAGACAGAATGCATTTCACAATGTAAAAAGAGTTCCTGCACAAATTGGTTGCCTCTCCTATGCCTACAGAATGTGTATTAATCAGTTTAACAGGAAACTGTGGTGATTGTTTTATTTTTTTTGTACATTTTTTTGCAGCAAGGCTAGTTTGAGGGAGATGGGAAATGTTCAATATCTTTTGACTGGCACAGCAAAGTTCTGACTGCTTTCTAAAAGTGGCCATAGATGACTTTTTTTTTTTTTTTTTTTTTTTTTTTTCAGCCATGTAAAAAAAAAGTGCCAGTTGTTTTTGTTCTGTTTTTTTTTTTTTTTTTTTTTGTTTTTGTTTTTGTTTTTTTTTTATTTCCAAGTTGCCTGCAGAGCATTAAAACCACAATGAGCAGATTGCTGATGCAATGCCAGGCTCCCAGAGACTCTCAGTGTAGCTGTCTGCTCGCACTTCCCTTACAGGCAGACACTGAAGAGCTGGGCTTTTTTTTTCTGGCGGAACGCTGTTCTGCCACCTATGCCAAGGCATTCCTCCTAATCCTAACTGTATAGCCTGCGACCTGCCTCCCGCGGAGTGATCAAACAAAACCACCGTATCTGTATAGTCCCGCCTGGCTCCTCCACCTCCTATGCTGTCTGCTGCGCACTGCACCGGGGGATCTAATGAAGCATGTGAGAGTGGAAGGCGGAGTGATCTGTACTCCGCGGCTTTGCCCTGCCCCCCAGTGCTGTGCGGGATATCGGGTTGACGCCGTGTGTCGGATGATGGATCGTGGTAGGTTATGGTAGCCTGTCAGGCGGTCTTCCTCCTCCTCGTCCTCACTAGCCCCAGGCAGGGCCGCCTTAATAGCATCATGGGCCCCCGGGAAAAGTAACGCTCTGGGGTCCCTACGATGATGACAGTGCAGGTAAACAGACATCAAGTAGGTAGAAGGCAGACTGCCTTCCCTTTGCATTTATCACTCTGTGCCATCATGGGGCCCCCAATTTTGGGGCAGCGTGGGCTCAAGGACCAGTTGCTTTGGGGAAAGTGCAGGGCCCCAATGCAGCTGGGGCCCCTGGGCAGTGCCCAGGTGTGCCCTCTCATTAAGACAGCCCTGGCCCCAGGTCTTTGTGGTGTAAAAAATATGCTGCTGAATGGGGTTGTGCTGTGGTGTACTGGGCCGGGCAGTCTCTGATGGGCAGTCTCTTTGCTAGTTTAATCTGGGAGGTCTCTTTGCTAGACTAAGCTGGGCGGTCTTTTTGCTGGACGGTCTTTGTTGGGCGGTCTTTTTGCTGGACGGTATTTGTTGGGCGGTCTTTTTGCTGGACGGTATTTGTTGGGCGGTCTTTTTGCTGGACGGTCTTTGTTGGGCGGTCTTTTTGCTGGACGGTCTTTGTTGGGCGGTCTTTTTGCTGGACGGTATTTGTTGGGCGGTCTTTTTGCTGGACGGTATTTGTTGGGCGGTCTTTTTGCTGGACGGTCTTTGTTGGGCGGTCTTTTTGCTGGACGGTCTTTGTTGGGCGGTCTTTTTGCTGGATGGTCTTTGTTGGGCGGTCTTTTTGCTGGATGGTCTTTGTTGGGCGGTCTTTTTGCTGGATGGTCTTTGTTGGGCGGTCTTTTTGCTGGATGGTCTTTGTTGGGCGGTCTTTTTGCTGGACGGTCTTTGTTGGGCGGTCTTTTTGCTGGACGGTCTTTGTTGGGCGGTCTTTTTGCTGGACGGTCTTTGTTGGGCGGTCTTTTTGCTGGACGGTCTTTGTTGGGCGGTCTTTTTGCTGGACGGTCTTTGTTGGGCGGTCTTTTTGCTGGACGGTCTTTGTTGGGCGGTCTTTTTGCTGGACGGTCTTTGTTGGGCGGTCTTTTTGCTGGACGGTCTTTGTTGGGCGGTCTTTTTGCTGGACGGTCTTTGTTGGGCGGTCTTTTTGCTGGACGGTCTTTGTTGGGCGGTCTTTTTGCTGGACGGTCTTTGTTGGGCGGTCTTTTTGTTGGGCGGTCTTTTTGCTGGACGGTCTTTGTTGGGCGGTCTTTTTGCTGGACGGTCTTTGTTGGGCGGTCTTTGTTGGGCGGTCTTTTTGCTGGACGGTCTTTGTTGGGCGGTCTTTTTGCTGGACGGTCTTTGTTGGGCGGTCTTTTTGCTGGACGGTCTTTGTTGGGCGGTCTTTTTGCTGGACGGTCTTTGTTGGGCGGTCTTTTTGCTGGACGGTCTTTGTTGGGCGGTCTTTTTGCTGGACGGTCTTTGTTGGGCGGTCTTTTTGCTGGACGGTCTTTGTTGGGCGGTCTTTTTGCTGGACGGTCTTTGTTGGGCGGTCTTTTTGCTGGACGGTCTTTGTTGGGCGGTCTTTTTGCTGGACGGTCTTTGTTGGGCGGTCTTTTTGCTGGACGGTCTTTGTTGGGCGGTCTTTTTGCTGGACGGTCTTTGTTGGGCGGTCTTTGTTGGGCGGTCTTTTTGCTGGACGGTCTTTGTTGGGCGGTCTTTTTGCTGGACGGTCTTTGTTGGGCGGTCTTTTTTTTGGGCGGTCTTTTTGCTGGACGGTCTTTGTTGGGCGGTCTTTTTGCTGGACGGTCTTTGTTGGGCGGTCTTTTTGCTGGACGGTCTTTGTTGGGCGGTCTTTTTGCTGGACGGTCTTTGTTGGGCGGTCTTTTTGCTGGACGGTCCTTTTTGCTGGACTAAGCTGGGCGGTCTTTTTGCTGGACTAAGCTGGGCGGTCTTTTTGCTGGACTAAGCTGGGCGGTCTTTTTGCTGATTGTCTCTTTGCTGGGCTGGGTGGTCTCTAATGCACTGGGAATGTCTAGCCCCCCAAATTTTTATTGCATCCCTGTTCTCTAAAGGGGTGGTTTTAGGGGATGGTCCTAGGGGGTGAGTAGGGGCGTGATCAGGGGTAGTAGGGGTGGGTTCCACCACCTTTTCTGATAAAAAAAAAAACTACATGGGCACTTATCAACACCCTGGCAGTTTATTGAGAACTACAAGCCACCTGCTATGTGTGCAGATAGGACTTGTTCATTTATCATTTATTCATGGACCTCTGTGAATAAATGTGACTTTGTGGATAGAGTACCGCACAGCCACATTGATTTTGAATTATGTACGTGCGGGGAGAGAAGCGCTGCCTGCTATCATAATGAGGAATCTGTTTCAGGTGATGCTGCTTTAGTAACATGCTGAATGCATGCATGAATCACTTCTGACGAGAGGGAGAGCCTCTAAAGACCTGTACACACGATCGGTGAAAAAAAAATGTAGAACATGTTTTAAAAAATGTTATGGATATAAAAACGATAGAAAAATCCGATTGTCTGTATGAAACTCCATCAGTCAAAAATCCACGCATGCTCAGAATCAAGTCGACGCATGCTTGGAAGCATTGAATTTCATTTTTCTCCCAAGCGTCTTCCAGGACAGCCCATGAGACCTAGGGCTCCTCCTACCAGGACAGAAAACACGTTACCCCCACCAGATAAAAGGGCGGTCCTCCAGGTCCTATGTCAGTATTGGTGTTTCCTCCGGACGGGGGGGGGTAACATGTTTCCTGGAGCTGGTTCTCCTAGGTCTCAAGAGCATGGCTCTCTAAGCGATGGGTGAGTTTCCTACCTCTTCCTTAGGTCCCAGAGTGGCACATCCACCTGTCCCTGTTCTCGGTACATGGGGAATGTCGGTACCGTCGTGGCATCTGAGCTCCCCCCTGCAAAAAACACAAGCAGCGGTGATGGCTTGTTTCCCTGTCAGTACAGCCAGACTAGAACATGCAGGGGAAGGAGGAAGCCACGCGCAGGAAAGGGCGGTACTTGCGTTCCAAGCTGGCCTACAGGGAGTCCTGGAGGTGTCACTTCCGAGGTGTGGGACGTCATCGACGGGCGCCGGAGACGCTGGTTCCAGTCTCAAAACGGCACAAACAGGGACGCTGGAAGGCTGGCATTTAAAAAGGTGAAACCCGTCATAGGCTGCGGACCACAATGGGGGCAGGATGGACTCATTTGAGATACCTGCACAGGCAGTGGAATCAAGCTCTAACGCCAGCTCCTCACAGGTAAGCCTGAAAGTATTTGTACATTTCTTGCACAAGCCTGTGAGTGTATTTTTCCCTTGTAACTAGTAAGGACTAGGTGAATGGTGCACATGTTTCTTTTTCTCCTGCACGGGGTGTTATGGAAGGTATGTGGCTGTAGATTTAAGGGCCATTTTGTTCTCTTGCAGGCCAAGACTCAGGACAAAGCCCAAGCGCAGCCACCAAAAAGAAAATGTGCAGTGAGCGTTAGTAAACTGAGCTCCTCATGGAGTAAACCAGTTTGCCGCTCCTGTTTTTCAGTCTTAATAAAAGATGAGCCGATAGCCTCTTGCCAGAAAATACTGACTTCAGTTAGTGATGAGCTTAAATCTACTTTTAGCTCTTTCAAAACTCTAATTGATAAATTTCAGGCTCCCTCAGAGGGTCCGTCTTCAAACAAAAAATCTCCAGTTAGTAGCATTTCACAACAAAATGTGGAGAGTGAAGACTCTGAGGCGGCGTACACACGTACGAGAACCTCGACGGGCGGAACACATCGTTCCGCCCGTCGAGGCTCTCGGCCGGCCGTCGAAATCGGCGACCCGCCCGTCGGGAATGGCAACCATTCATCCAGGCGGGCCGTCGAGCAAATAGAGAGCCTGCTCTCTATTCGCTCGACGGGATTCCCGACGGGCGGGGCGAGCCAAGGAGCGTACACACGGCCGAGGTTCTCGCTGGTTTCTAGCGAGAACCTCGGTCGTGTGTACGCCGCCTGAGACTGAAGCCAGATCTACCCATTCTTCTCCAGAAGAATCAGGGTCAGATACTACAGGGCCCATGGAAAGAAAATCCTCTAGGGGCTCAAGATTTAAATTGTCTTTGGAAGACATGGATAAATTATTAAAGGCTATTCATACAACTCTTGAAATGGAAGAGGAGGAAGTACAATTGTCTAAACATGACCTTGTGTACAAAGGTTTGCACAAAAAGAAGTCTAAAGTCTTTCCAGTGCACAGTTCCCAGAAGTTGGATGTTCCCAATGTGCTGTATCAAAGCACAGAAAGTTATGTGGAAGGGAAAAGTGTGGAAGAAAAAGGTGCACAAGCAGCAGGGATGACCTGGAGAGGATTGTCGGGAAAATGCCATTCAAAAGTGTTGGGGACTTTCACAAGGAGTGGACTGAGGGTGGAGTCAGTGCATCAAGAGCCTCCACACAGACGGATCCTGGACATGGGCTTCAAATGTTGTATTCCTCTTGTCAAGCCATTCCTGAACAAACAACGTCAGACGCGTCTTACCTGGGCTAAAGAAAAATACATCTGGTCTGTTTCTCAGTTGTCCAAAATTCTCTTCTGATGAGAGCAAATTTTGCATCTTCTTTCTCATTTGGAAACCAAGGACCCAGAGTATGGAGGAAGAATGGAGAGGCACATACTGCAAAATGCTTGAAGTCCGGTGTGAAGTTTCCACAGTCTGTGTTGATTTGGGGAGCCATGTCATCTGCTGGTGTTGGTCCAGTGTGCTTCATTAAGTCCAGGGTCACCGCAGCCGTCTACCAGGAGATTTTGGAGCATTTCATGTTTTTCTTCCGCAGGTGAGCTCTATGGGGATGCTGACTTCAATTTCCAGCAGGACTTGGCACCTCCCCCACACTGCCAAAAGCACCAAAACCTGATTCAATGACCGTGGGAGTACTGTGCTTGATTGGCCAGCAATTTGCCTGACCTGAACCTCCATAGAGAAGGAAGGTCTACTATTGAAGCAAGCATCCTGGTCTTCCATAACACCTCAGCAGTGCCACAGGCTGCTGATGGCTTCAATGCCACACCGCATTGAGGCAGTAATTGCTGCAAAAGGGGCCCAAACCAAGTACTGAGTACATATGCATGCTTATACTTTTCAGAGATCCAATATTGTTCTATGCACAATCCTTGTTTTATTGATTGCATGTAATATTCTAATTTTCTGAGATTGTGGATTTGGGGTTTTCATGAGCTGTAAGCCATAATCATCACAAATATGACATCATGGCTTGAACTATCTCATATATTAGTTTCGCCTTTTAAGTTGCAATAGTGAAATAAATGAACTTTTGCACAATATTCCAATTTTTCGCGTATCACCTGTACATGTATCCCTATGGGATAGAGGGTGTCAGCGGATGAATATCCGCTGACTCCCGATCTCATCGGTGTCCGCTATGGCTCCGATTTTACAGCGGAGATCTGACAGGGCAGTCCCTGCACAGTGTCCCTGTCATCTGCCGGTTCAGCAGGGATCAATGGAGCAATCCCCGCTGAGCAAGCGGAGGATGAGACAGAATGTATGGATCCTCGCAAAGTTGTGAAATAGCAAAGTGTACATGTGAAAGGGCCCTAACTGAGCTCTGCAGAATGAGATGTCCGCTCTCCACCCCTTTTTTTTCTGAACACCCAAGCAAGCTTTATAATTCAGCACCTCACCGAGTATATGTAAAGGTTTACAACCACTTTAAGGGAATCATGTATTTGAGTGTTATTAATGCAACGAAAATCGTGTTCGACGATGGAGAAAAAGGTGGCGCTAATGGTGTAGAGGGGGAAAAAAAAATGTTGTCGCAATTTGACTTTTTATTTTATTGTGCTCAGGGTGTGGTATAAGTGGTGTGTGTCTGTGTGTGGTTTTCTGTGTACTTGGCGCTTGCAGCCACACACAGTCCCGCCTCCTAGACCAGCAAACTGTGACTGCGAGCACCGAGTAAACAGAAGATCCCTCTGTGTCATCTGACAGATCGCGCTGCATTGATGGGCAATAGTGAGGCTGCAAATGGGAACAGATCAGACTGTATTGATTTGATGGGCAATGGTGAGACTGCAGATGGGCACTGATCAGGCACAATGGTGAGGCTGCATGGGGGCACAGATTAGGCTGCCATAATGGGCAATGGTGAGGCTGCATGGGCATGGGCACAGATCAGGCTGCAATGGTGAGGCTGCATTGATGGGCACTGACCCTTATTTTGCTTTAGAGTTCTTTATTTAAAATGTAAGATGTGTGTGGGTTTTATTTTTTTTATTTTTAAACACCTGAAAATTCCCTAATAAAATTAAGGTGCATGTTGTGTTACATGACGATAAATATGGTATGTGATATATATTATACTGCCCTCAAAATTTACACATGCCTGCTCGCGAGTAAATTTTGAGGGCTGGCGAGTGCCGTGGGCTGCCTGGGAGCAGGGGGGGCTAGCAAGGAGAGGAGAGTCGCCACTGATGTCGCTGCCGCCGTCTGGTTGTTCAAAGCGCGGAGAACATTACAGCTTTCAATTCAATAGCTGTGTTCCCCGCCGCAAGCGTGATATACAGCCTCTCCCCCTTGTCCGGGTGCTTTGATAGACAGATCACCCATCCCAGGATTGGACGGGTGATCTGTCTATCAAAGATTTCCAGACGCTCGCGGCGGGGAACACAGCTATTGAATTGAAAGCTGTTCCCCGTGCTTTGAACAACCAGGCGGCTCCGGCTCCTCTCTTACCCAGCACAGGTAGGCTGCGATATGGGGACACTTGGCTGCGATATGGGGACACCTATTGCATTGGTAGACATGGGCAGGCTGCATTTTTGGGCACGGATAAAGTTGTTGTTAATATTTATTTTTATAACTTAATTCTGCGTCAAACATTTAAGTGTAATTTCATGAAATTATTTATGAGGGCGGGGTTAGGGGGCGGGACATGGTAGGGATTGGGAGGGGCAACTGGTGGCGAGTACGCCTTGACGCCTGGATAGTAGCTCAGGACTTGAAATTTTGAGCCGTGTGTGTGTGTGTGTGTGTGTGTGTGTGTGTGTGTGTGTATACATACATACATACATACATACATTATTTTTTTTAACTGTCATTTTCAGTTTCGGCCAAGAGCATCTGGAATTTTCAGCACCAAAATTTATATTCCGTGCACCTCTAGTATATATACATAGGTGATTATGTGTATGCTGGTGTCAACCTTTGTCATGTTATCTAGACTTATGTGTTTAGTCTGTTTGTATTGGGCTGTTTTATTGCGGTAGTGTGGTAGGGATATGCAGGTCTGTTATAGGCAACTAATATTTTCATAAAGAAGTCGGACTTGGCTGTTGCAGATTTTTTGATGGAGGTTTCCTTTTATTACAAATTTACAAGCCTTTATATTTTCGGTGCACAAGTATTCTGCAATATGTGATCTTTTTGAAGGCTTACATGAATGCCTTTTTTATTCGTCTGGTCAGTGTAAGTAAAAGCAAGATTTTTGTTTTCTCTTAATATAGGAAGAAAATGCTTTCTTTGTGATGACCAATCTAATTCTGACCCAGAATCAAACACAAGGCTACTGTCCTGAGGTGAGCCCAGCTGGTAGATACCTGAACATGGATCTGGTAATATTTGCTTAGAAATAATTTAAAGCTGAACTCGGCCTCATCTTCAGTTCTACATGGTTGCACAGACTTTTTTTCCTGTACAGAAATGGCTTACTATAACTTCACTGCAGACTGAGCTTCCCACAGTGTACCTTGGCATCTAAAACTTTCCTCCCCTGCATTTATTGTTCCTGGCCCCGCTCCTTTCATTAATTGGATGTTTAAATGCTACTGAAAATGTCACAAACAATTATGCTGATTCGGAGGTGGCTCTAGGCTTTGTGAGGCCTCAGGCAAAATTTAGACATGAGCCCCCACATACGCCCATAATGGGGAAAAATAATTCAAGCAATATAAGTTAAACTGTATTAGGAGTGTACAGTGCAGGGGGTGCAGTTGGGCACAGTACAGGGGGCAAGTACAGTATTAGGCCAGTACAGTATAGGGGCAGTAATGTATACTACATGTATGGTCTCCTCAAGCAGAGCTGCTCAGGGAAGCAGCCGTCACAGATCCTACCTATTCTGGCAGGCTGTCCCTGGGCTAAATCTACAACTGGAATGACTTCTCCCACTCTACTTTCCCACTCCAGAGTTTCTGGCTCTGCAGCACTTTGCAGGGGTTAAGGAAGAACCCTAAGGCCGAGCATCTTATTACTGCTGCTGCTTGTGTGGGTGGCATGTGCACTGTGCCAATCACATGGGATGCATAGAAGGGTCAGCCGGAATTGGTGCAGTACATATCCCGCCCACACAAGCAGCAGCAGTATTAAGATGCTCTATCCCAGGGTTCTTTCTTAACACCTGAAAAAATGGGGGGGCTGGGGGGGTATGGTATGGTTGGGAACCATGTGGAGGCGTAGGGGTGGGAGAAGGGAGGGGGGGAAAGGGGGTGGAGTGGGTAGGAGTTTTGGGGGGAGGAGAGAGAAAGTGAGAAATGGAGTGAAACCGGGGGTCTGGCCTGATATAGGAATACCCTGTGTGCATCCTTACGGTCGACTCCACGTGTAATGTAGAAGAAATGAGGATAAAGGAGTGCCCAGTGATCAAAAAGGTAAGTAATTTGTATTGTATTTGAAGTTTTCAGCAATAAAAAAAGAGGCCAACATGTTTTTGGAGCACTAAAGACTTCCCCTTCATCAGGGCTGCTAGCAAAAAATAGTTGTTGGATGATCCTGTTGGGAGGGGGTGCCTTTGGCACATAGATCTGGACTGTTGGACTTCCTCAGCGCTGGCTGTGTGTTTAGAGGCAGCAATCTGGGGACTTCTAACATTACACGTTTACGTCTTCTGTCATTCTGCTGAATATGTGCTAGAGTATTGCTAGAGCGCTTGTATTTTTGTAGTCGGTACACAAGCCGTGGGTCCCATCACCATGGTCTATGGACCTCAACTTGCCTTGAAGTCACACAGATATGAATGGTTATCATTGGGAATCATGTGGTACGACTTGTCATGTGACTCTGATGTCCAAAGTCACAGGAAAAGTCGCATATGTGTGAAAGGGGCTTCAAGATTTTATTTTGTGAGAGCTTATGGGTTTTGTGTTCTTTTTCAGCTCCCAGATACCAAAACAATATGCAATTCCAGTGATACCTGTATCCCCGGTCATGTGGACACTTACAGCAATGGTAGGAACTCAAATTAGGGTTTATAATTGCTACTCGTTTCCTTTTTTATTTTTCATAGGATCTGCCTGTTTTGGCTCGAGAGCTGTGCCTTGTTTAAGGCTGGGTTCACACCTATGCAAATTGAGTGCGGCTTAAACCGCATCTAATACGCAGAACATTTCTAAATACATTGTTTTCAATGAGGCTGGTTCACATATGTGCGATTGCATTCGCACTGCGCATTGCAGAAACAGAAAGTCGTGTGTGGGATTTTATATGCCTTGCGGTGCGGCTCAGGTGCGAATTCAGTCCCATTATCTTCTATGGGTACGCAGCTGATTCGCAGATGTGTTCAGTTCTCTTCAGAAATTTTGTCATTCAGCTCAATACATTTCTCCCCCACTCCTCCTCTCACCCGGAACTTCTCCAGGTCTCCAAATTCCCAGCTAAAAACAGAGCTAATCTGCTGAACACTTCCCTTATCTATCTGCAGAGATATAAGAGCTGAAATTCGCACTGCACAAGTGTGAACCCAGCCTAAAGGAAATTTTAAAAGAAAAATACAAAGGCTGAGAATGTGATCTTCTGATGTTAGTTGGGGACAAGCTAGTAAGAAGCAAAGCACCAAACACCAGGTTGAAAATGCATCTATGAGAACTTGCACAGGAATTGTAATTTTATTCAGTCATGTGATCCAGACATGTATGCGGGGCAGCATAGCTAGGTCATTGACCTTCAGGCTCTGTTCACACTGGATGCTGATGCGGCTCCCAGCAGGGGTTTGTCCTGACTGATTGCCGTTTTGAGGTCCGATTTCAGACCGAATTTGGGTGAATTCGGCCCTAAGGCTGCTTTCACACTGAGGCGCCCCATCGAGAGAAAGAGGCGCTCTTCTATCCAGTGTGAAAGCCTTTTTACACTGGAGCGTTGCGCTGGCGGGACACTAAAAAAGTCCAACTAACCGCATCTTTGAGGAGCGGGTAAAATACCGCTCCTATAGGCCCCTGCTTATTTAAAACTAGGGGGGTAGCACCTCCAAACCCCCCTGCAAAACACCGCAAAGAGGTGTTTTTTTTTGCAGGCGGGTTTAACCCCTTTTTTCAGCCGCTAGTGGGGGTTATAAACTGCAATGCTAGTGACCGAAATCGGTAAAACGCTGCTAAAAATAGCGGCGTGTTTTTACCACCAAGGCACCCAGCGCTTTATGTGAAAGTAGCCTAAAATGGACCAAAAGACACACATGGCACCTGTTGCAAATTCGCACCAGAGCCGCTTTGGGGAGATTTGTAAAACTGGCTCCATAGAGAGCCATTCACATTCTCCCCGCATCAATTCGCAATAGTGTGAACCCGGCCTCAAAGCAGCAGCACCACAGGTTGGTCAAGAACACAGCCCCCAGCCTGCTGATTTGCCAATGAAAGGCAGTCAAAACACTTTGCTCTTTTTCTCATTGGGTTCAGTGGATGCATTTGTGTACTGCAGCAGAGTCTAATTGGCTGCTATTGCTATCCCTTCTCCCAATCTGAGACAAAGACTCACAGAAAGCTTGGTATAAAGACAAAATGTAGGCACTTGGCCTAGTTTCATTTAAAAATGCAATTATTAATGCTAGTCTCCTGTTTTTAAACTTGATGTAGAAAGAAACCTTGATTGTTTGATATTTGGGTTGTTGCATTTCCAACCTACTGACCCTTGCCACGGTAATTGCAGACTATTGAACAACTGGGCTTTCTTTGTCTCCTATGACCTGATGTTAACTGCGATGCATGACATCCACTGTACTGATGTAATATTTCTCTGTTTGATTGTGAGAAAAGCCAGTCAGGGAAGTTTTAATTTCTGTGCTAGTTAGGGGTTTTTATTTATTTATTCAGTTTTTACAGATTGCATAACTGCATTAATACTTTATTTAAAAAATAAATCAATTCAAATTCGATTTTTACTATTTTTTTTATTTTTATTTATTTTATATATATATATATATATATATATAAATATATCTCTGCACGGCACATTACACAGTGTCATTTCCTTTACTTTCCACTTTACAGGTATACAAACTGGACGTTGTGTACCTTATAACAGGACAGTTCACACATGTGAAGTTTTTGCCTGGTGTCCAGTGGGAAAATGTACACGAAGGTGCCAGAGTAAGTGACCCCTGATTGACAGATGGCAGCAATAATGCTTACTTGTCTTTATTATAATTTTTGTTCTGTACTGTTTATGCATCTGAGTGGCTGATTTGTATATCGATGTCTTGTTTCAGACCTGCTTTTCTAAAAGATGCTGAAAACTTTCACAGTTCTCATTAAAAAATAATATCTGGTACCCAAAATTTAAATTCTCCAAGTAAGTGTGAATTTTTTTTTTTTTGTATAAGGTAACACTTTTATAGGAAAGTCTATGAACTAATCAAAAAGCAGAACAAAACCTAATAAAAAAAAAAAAAGCAGATCATGATGAAATGATGAGTGGCCTCCATTAAAACCAAATCTTCTATCCGGTTTTACGAGGCTTGGCAGCTTTAAGGTATTTTTTTTTTTTTTTATCCCTTCCATAGCAAAGTTAGTACATTTTTATTTTAATAAGCCATTTATTTGCTTTAATTTTTTAACTTGCTATTTACTTGGGTCCTCACTTTATCCTATATTACAGTATTATTATTTATTCCCAGACGAAATATCTTACCGATATAGCACTGATTACCTGAAAAGCTGCCAGTCGATCGTGTGAAAGATCCGTTCTGCCCTATATTCCGGCTGGGTACTATGGTGAAAGAAGCAGGAGAATCCCTTTCAGGAAATGGCTATACAGGTGTGTGGTTAGGGGAATGCTAGCTCATAGATTTATGGTTTGGGATTGTCGGCTATCTCTGGGTATGAAAAAAAGCCTGGGCCTCACCCACATCTACTGTAAGTTACATGGTGAGAATGTGAAGCGTAAGGAGTTTTTAAAGTCTGTTATGCAGGATGGGAGGCAGTATAGTCTTATGAAACTTATTTTATAACTTGTCAAATTTTATCTAAGGGCCTTTATTTGTTTTTTGGGGGGGGGGGGTGGTGTCTGTGTTCTTTTGGAGAGTCATATTGATAGCATGTAGTCCTGCTTATGACGATCAGCTGTGTTGCAACTGGTTGAAGTGTAAGCAACCTCTCTATGCCTATGTCAATTTTTAAAGAAGAAGCTTAAGCTGTTGATGTTCTGAAGGGTGGAGAGTAATGAAGCGATTAAAGGGGATGCACTTTGTCTGTGAATAAAGTGGATAAGAAGATTTGAATTCTATTGTAGGGGATGCTGCACTCTTACCACTGGGGGCTGTATGATACACACCCCTGACCCCTGCACCCTGTGCCCTAGGCTGTATGTTAGTCAATCTTAACAAAACAGCCGTGTGCTCGGCTGTTTTGTTACTTGCCCTTGTATTCTTTGCTATTGGGTCTGTTGCTTGGCTATACAGTGTCTTGCGAAAGTATTCGGCCTCCTTGAACTTTGCGACCTTTTGCCACATTTCAGGCTTCAAAACATTAAAGATATAAAACTGTAATTTGTTGTGAAGAATCAACAACGTGGGACACAATCATAAAGTGGAACCAAAATTTTATTGGATATTTCAAACTTTTTTAACAAATAAAAAAAACTGAAAAAGTGGGCGTGCAATATTATTCAGCCCCCTTAAGTTAATACTTTGTAGAGCCACCTTTTGCTGCGATTACAGCTGTAAGTCGCTTGGGGTAGTGTCTCTATCAGTTTTTGCATATCGAGAGACTGACATTTTGCCCATTGCTTCTTGCAAAACAGCTCAAGCTCAGTGAGATTGGATGGAGAGCGTTTGTGAACAGCAGTTTTCAGTTCTTTCCATAGATTCTCGATTGGATTCAGATCTGGACTTTGACTTGGCCATTCTAACACCTGGATATGTTTATTTGTGAATCATTCCATTGTAGATTTTGCTTTATGTTTTGGATCATTGTCTTGTTGGGAAGACAAATCTCCGTCCCAGGTCTTTTGCAGACTCAATCAGGTTTTCTTCCAGAATGGTCCTGTATTTGGCTCCATCCATCTTCCTATCAATTTTAACCATCACTTCCCTGTCCCTGCTGAAGAAAAGCAGGCTCAAACCATGATGCTGCCACCAACCATGTTTGACAGTGGGGATGGTGGTGTGTTTAGGGTGATGCGCTTATGTTGCTTTTATGCCAAACATAACATTTTGCATTGTTGCCAAAAAGTTCGATTTTGGTTTCATCTGACCAGAGCACCTTCTTCCACATGTTTGGTGGGTCTCCCAGGTGGCTTGTGGCAAATTTAAACAACACTTTTTATGGATATCTTTGAGAAATTCTTCTTGCCACTCTTTCATAAAGACCAGAATTGTGCAGTATACGACTGATTGTTGTCCTATGGACAGAGTCTCCCACCTCAGTGTAGATCTCTGCAGCAGTTCATCCAGAGTGATCATGGGCCTCTTGGCTGCATCTCTGATCAGTCTTCTCCTATAAGCTGAAAGTTTAGAGTGACGGCCAGGTCTTTGTAGATTTGCAGTGGTCCAATACTCCCATTTCAATATTTATCACTTGCACAGTGCTCCTGGGGATGTTTAAAGCTTGGGAAATCTTTTGTATCCAAATCGGCTTTAAACTTCTTCACAACAGTAATCTCGGACCTGCCTGGTGTGTTCCTTATTCTTCGTGATGTTCTCTGCGCTTTAAACGGACCTCCGAGACTATCACAGTGCAGGTGCATTTATACGGAGACTTGATTACACACAGGTAGATTCTATTTATCATCATTAGTCATTTGGGTCAACATTGGATCATTCGGAGATCCTCACTGAACTTCTGGAGAGAGTTTTGCTGCACTGAAAGTAAAGGGGCTGAATAATTTTGCACGCCCAATTTTTCTGTTTTTTATTTAACAAAGTTTGAAAATATCCAATACATTTTGTTCCACTCTTCTGATTGTACCCCACTTGTTGTTGATTCTTTCTTCAAAAAAAAAATTGTTTTATATCTTCATGTTTTGAAGCACTGAAATGTGGCAAAAGGTCGCAAAGTTCAAGGGTGCCGAATACTTTCGCAAGGCACTGTGTGTTGTATGCTTCTTGCCTCAATCTGCACAGTACATAATATCAACCAACACATCCTCTTCAGTCTTTTGTCACCTGCCATGGAAATGGGACGTTTTACAATGGTGTTTTTTGCATTTGGACGCCCATTAAAAAAATTGGCTATGGGGCCCTGTGATTTCTTGTTACACTTCACTATCCATTGCAACATTTTTGACTGTAGACGTACAGTACTGTACAAAAAGTTTGGTCAGGTGTGAAGAAATGCTAAAAAGTAAATGTTTTTAAAAATATATTTTTTATTTTTATCAATTTACAAAAATGAAAAGGCAAAATCGGCACTGGTTCACACTGGCTGCTCGGGAGTGAAGCCGTGCGAGTTCAGCTGAACTCGCACGATTTCACTCCCGCTGGCAGTCCCCGATTTCGCGGCGCTGTGATTTAAGAGACATCTGTGCGGGTTTCAGTAAATCGCGACCCGAGATCGCAAAAAGTAGTACAGGAACTACTTTTTGAAATCGGGTGCAGCCGATTAGGACGGTGTCATTGCCGGCAAATGCCGGCGATTTGAGATGCGATTTCACATGTGAAATTGCATCTCAAATCGAAACAAATCGTACCCAGTGTGAACCTGGGCTCAAATCAAATATTTGGAGTACCCTTTGACTTCAAACCAGCAACAAATCTTAAGCCCCAAACACACTATTGGTTTTCCTGCAGGTTTTATCTTCAGGTTTACCAAAACCATGTAGTGCAAGGGCCTGCCTGATTGCATACAAATTGAAACACTTGAGGTTTGACCTCATATTAGATGGTTTTGGTAAACCTGAAGAGAAAATCTGCAGGAAAAACTGATAGTGTGTGTGGGGCTTTATGCTTGCACACTTGAACAAAGTCAGGGGTGTATGATTAACCAATTATTCCAGCGGGGTGTGATGATGACCAATGGTCATTAACTGGAACAGAAACAGCTGTGAGGCCTAAAACTGAGTGAGGAACAACCAAACTCTGCTACTAAGGTGAGGTTGTGGAAGACCTTTTCATGTCACAGGTCATATACCTTGGCAAGACTGAGCTCATCAACAAGACACGAGTATTTATACTGCATCAGCAATGTCTCTCCCAGGCAAAGATTTTAAAGCAGACTGAGGTTTCAAGATGTGACGCTCAAGCCCTTTTAAAGAAGCACAAAGAAATTGGCAACATTGGGGATTGTAGACCGTGGTCAGCCAAGGAAATTTATTGGAGCAGACGAAAGACGTATCACAAGGAATATTTATTGATATAATCAATGGGTTACATGTTAATAACATCAGGTGTTACATTAGAGAACAGTGCATAGTTCTATAAAAATATAATTTGAGTACATCTTACATGAATTGCGCCCAGACAGAGGGAGTTCGGGGAGTCTTTAAGGCTTCATTCTGGGCAAAATTGTCAATAATATAACATTTTCATTTTATTTGGACTAAGCCGAGGTGTATTGGGAGCGGTAAATGGGTTTTTAAAATAAATAAAGGGGGGCAGGAAACATAAAATAGGGTGAGCCCAGCAATGGGGGGGGGCACACCCAGGGGGCTATCCTATGAGAATGTCTGGCCTCCACCCATGCCGACCAGATTTTAATAGAATTTCTTTGGATAATTGCGCCCCATGTATGTCGTCGCTTATAAAGAGGGAGAGTCGCATTTACTAGTTCCTCCCAGGTGGAAGTTTTAGGTGGCTCAGATACTTTCCATTGAAGCAATATTGTCTTCCTAGCATATTATGCAGTGTAAAAGATAAATAGTTTACTATGGGTAGGTTACCTGTAATGCCCAGCAATAGGGCCATGGGGTCAAGCTTAAGGGGCATGCCACTGATCAAGCTCACTTTCGCCATCCACAGCCTGCCAAACTTCCTGCACTCGCAGGCAAAGTCATACCATATGTATGCAATTTCCCACCTCTTTTACACTCTGTTAAAAATAAAATAGAGAATTAAAGGTCAGCAGCTACAAATCTTGTAGCTGCCAACTTTTAATGAACGGAGTTGCTTGTCCAGGCATACAGAGCCCGTCCTCACCCAGGCTGGTTCTTCACTAGCCATTGGGTTTCCAGCACCGGCATCCTGTGGGCAGCTACACTGCACTTTCCACTGAGCCCTGATGTTCAACATCGAGTGTGTCTGGGTTTAAGTGAAGAGACAAAGATATGGGACAGCCTACATCCACAGATCTGTGGTTAGTTCTCCAAAATATTTGGAACACCCTACTTGCCAAGTTCCTTCAAAAAATGTGTGCAAGCGTACCTAGAAAAATGTATGCTGTTTTGAAGTTGAAAGATGGTTATACCAAATGTTTTTTTTTTTTTTTTTTTTTATTTCGATTTCTCGTCTGTCTGCTTTTTTTTTTTTTTTGTTAATTGGTAAACACAACAAAATAATAAGACGTTCAGGATTTAGAAATCATATAATCACGTAGGTGGGTGCAGAATCGATGATCCAATGCTGCATTTGTTCCCCGCTGGCTCTGCACTGAGAACTGAATCCTCAAACACAGCTGATTACTCAGTTTTGGCATTCTGTGATCAGAGACCGGTCACAGGTCAGTCACCACTGTCTGCTCTGTTCCCCCACCCGCACTCTGTGAGCGGAGGGGGGTGGGAGGGGTTGGTTTGGCTTTTAGCAGCTCACAAAGGCTGAGTCGGCTGCTGGTCCTGGGTTCTGGGTGGATCCACGCCATATGGTCAGGATCTTTTCTGAGCCTGGGCTGGCACTTTGACGTCAGGCAACAGTTGGCTTCAGCCCGCTGTAGGCTAAAAAACTGGTCACAGAGAGTGAAGAACGAACTGCACTCCTGTGATCCATAGGAGAAGTACAGCCAAAATAGCTTTGGCTATTCTCCTTTTAACACTTCTATTTCTTATAGTTTTCCTAATTTAAAGCATTTTTTTTTCACACCTGCTAAAACTATTTCATAGTAGTGTACATTCCTTTTATTTACTTAGCACAGTCTAGTAAAAATGGGATGTTTGTTGCATGCTAGGGTGGAGTTATGGGAATCCAGATTAGCTGGAATTGTGATCTGGACAAGAAGCATACAAAACTGTGTTCCAAAAGTATTCATTTCGACGCTTGGACAACAGAGAACTAGACCACAATGTCTCTCCTGGATGTAACTTCAGGTAAGCAAACACAGCATACTTAACACATTTGTATGGCTAATTTTTAACAAATGGCCTTTATAACTTAGACATTCCTTTGTTTATTTATATGATATATGTGTTATATAACTGTATCCCCCTTCTTTTTTTTATTTTTTTATCTGGATCAGCATGTTGCTATGTGTGACAGACCTGGTCTATATTCTGTCACATTAAAGATGCTCAGTGACAGTGCATTTGTGTTCTGTTAACATTCTGTATCTCTGCTGCTAAACAAAAACTCCAGCTTTAATGTATATGTAAACCCGAACCCTATAATTCCTACAAGCTTTTACCTGTTGGTAAACCTGCCATAAAGTTGGTTGTCCACCACGTTATAGGGTGAGTGAGTGGATAACTTATATAGCACTACAAATGCGCAACTGAATCGCGTCAAGGTGCTTGGCATCCATTTTCCTTCTATTTAGTCTTCAAAAAAGGTGGGTCTTGAGTTTCTTTCTGAAGGCCTGGTGAATCTTTTCTGTTCGTAAATGAGTTGGTAATGCGTTCCACAGTCGGGGTCCTTGGACTGCAAATCTTCGTTCTCCTTTGCTCTTGTAGCGGGCCTTGGGGATTTGTAGTAGATTTTGGTTGGTTGATCTGAGAACGCGATTGGGGTTGTGGTATTTTATTTTCCAACATAGATATTGGGGGACAATGCGTTGTACACACTTGTGAGTCAGGCAGAGGGTTTTGAATGTGATTCGATCCTTGATGGGCAGCCAGTGAAGGGACCTCAGGGTAGGGGAGATTCCCAGGATTTTTTGCTGGTTATCAGTCGCGCTGCTGTGTCCTGGACGACTTGCAGACGAGCAATGGTATTTTGGGAGACCTGAGTATAGGGAGTTGGCATAATCGAGCTTGGAGTTTATTAGTGTTCCTACTACTACAGCGGTGTCTTTTTTTTAGAATGAAGGGCACGAGTCTTCTTAGTAGACGCAGGAGATGGTGAGACCCGCTGACCAATTTGAGCATCCATTGTCATGTCGGAGTCAAAGATGACTCCTAGACTTTTGACTTTGGTGCTGGGGATATGTCGTCCTGGCCGATCTATGTGTTTGCATGGACCAGAAGGAGTTCTGTTTTTGAATCATTCAGTTTGAGGTGACTCCCCGTCATCAGTTGTCTGTCAGAATGGGGGATTTTTTCTAGTCCGAGGTGTTGGTCCTTTTTATTGTCTTTACGAAAGTAAAGCTGAGTATGATCGGCGTAAGAATGGTAGAGTAGATCCTGGTTACTGATCATTTTGAGGAGTGGGCGAAGGTAGCTGTTGAATAGCACGGGCGATAGGGGGGACCCTTGAGGGACTCCACGTGTCAGAGCACTTCTGAAGTGAAAGGTCTTAGTTTCACTATCTGGGATAGATTTTTCCAGAAATGATGAGAACCGGGGTAGATCCGAGTCTGCAACTTTGCCCACTTCTGTGAGCCGAGTCGGCAAGATTTTGTGATATACTGTGTCATCTCTCTCCCTCCTATTTGTGCCCCTGCTTTCTCATTTTGTCACACAGGTTTGACCAATGCAACAGTATCTAGATTGTAGACAGAGCTGTTGCCAAAATTCACTTCCATAGGGCTGGATGTGAGTTTACAAGCAGGAAGTTGCTTTAACCACTTCAGCCTCAAGTCCCTTATTTATTCATGTTTACAAGTTAAAATCCCCCTTTTTTTTTTTTTTTTTTTATATATATATATATTTGTAGTCAGAGTCTACACCGAGGAATACGATACCCTAACTACCCAGGCCTGAGGTGTGCCATTAGCCTCGCTGGACAGTATGCCTATAAGTGGGCATACCCTGAAGTGATTATGAAGAAATGAATGAAGAAAATGATAACATGAAAAAAGGGGGAGGGGGTGGGTGGGTACCCAGAAACCCCACCGACGCCGGGACATTAGAGGGGAGGAGGGATAAATAGCCCTCCGACTCCTCCTACAAACTCAGGCACGCCTGCGGCCCCCGCCTTCCACTTGTAGTCAGAGTCTACACCGAGGAATACGATACCCTAACTACCAGGACTGAGGTGTGCCATTAGCCTCGCTGGACAGTATGCCTATAAGTGGGCAAAAAATACCCAGAAGTAGGTGTGATAAAAGAAATGGAAGAGCACGAATATCTGTCTGGTAGAGAAAGCACGCCCCGACAGTCTCAAGAACGGCTCCGATAATCATCCGTTATGACAGCAGAAAAAAACCAGCGTCCCAAGAACCGATGATTGGAAGGAACCCCGAAACCAAATGACTGTCCCGTGCCTGACCGACTAAGCTTTCCTCCAAAAGCACAGACATGGGAACCACTGCGTGGTGGCGAGAGGATACGTGGGGGGACTGGAACAAGGGCCGCCCTGAGGAGACCTGTGAAAGCAACACCACCCAATAGGAAGCAACCAGTGCCCCATGTCAAACACCCACAACCATTGACCTAACTATCCATACCTGGTAAGGGGACGTGAGAAGGAGAGATGCAAAAAATGGACAACTGATAGGAGGAAGGGGTTTGAGAGCCGGGTACCCGAAAGATGAGTCGCTGATGTTAATGGACGAGGCCACCACGCAGTAGCGATATGCAACGATACAGAGACAGAACCAGACATGGAATGACCCGACCTACCCGAGTAACTGGGACCCCCCTATCAACAGGCCCGGCAATGGACAAAGAGCCTGGCCTGACAGACCCGCCCCGACGATCTGGCAACCTATGAACAAGAGAACAGCCCCAAAGATAAGAAAGCAACAACTCCATGGATGAGAACCCTAATAAAATTGCCCTAGCAGGAACAGCCAGAACACATGTGAAGCAGCCGGGACGGAACTGGACCCAAACTGAAATGTACCGCCTACCCTGCTGCGGCCGGAAAAAAGGAAAACCACTTGTAGACTTACCACCCTGCTGAGCAAGTACGGGCCAACCCCTGAGTGACGGCGTACTGCCATGCTCTGTACCCCCCACGTGAGAGCAGGCGGGATGCACCAGAATGTGTCGCCCCCTAAACGTGCCGCACGCCCAACCCTAGAAAACCGAAAGAAAAGACAACAAAAACATGACACCCCCCCCACTGTAGCTGCCTGGGCCAAAGATGTGAGCAGAAATGACCAGACCTCAGCGCGTGAATGAACCTGGCGACAGATCCCCCCCAAGTGTATGTGACAAGTGTAAGCAGTAAGCAGTAAGCGAGCCCGAGTAACCTGCCGCGCAGAACAGGTAATTAAAAAACGACACACTCAAGGCGCTGTACCCCACAGACCGTGGTGGGTAGATGTATAGGCGTAAGAATGAACGTGCATGTATGACGTATGTTATACAGGCGAGAAGATTGTGGTCAACAATCATTTAAAAACGAAACCTCAGCCGTATGGATCTGTAGACGTGACAGATCCTGAGATGCGCACCCTGGCTAACTATACCCGAAAGAACAGTATGACGAGACAAAGAAAACAAATAAGCTACAAAGCCGTTTGTGTGCTGTGACTGCATCGCCCCGACAAGCTATGTGACCAACCCTGCTGGAGTAGGACCCCCAACAGAAACACAACCCCCTCTGTGCCTACCCAAGTATGAAGACATGGCAGTGACGGAGGGACCCCAGCATGTCAATGAACCCGACGACCCCCCTGTGAATAGCGTGAGTGAGCGCAAGTGACCTGCTGCACAGCAGAACACTGAGGACCCGTGCACCCACAGACCGTGGTGGGTAGTCCTGCCCGTGAAATGAAACTCAATGCATCGTAAGACGTGACATGACAGGCGAGAAGTACGAGGTGAACAATCACCTGGAAAACGAAAACCTCAGCACGAATGGATCTGTAGACGTGACAGACCCCGAGATGCGAGCCCTAGCCAACTGGACCAGGAAAGCAACCTATAAAAAATAATGAGACATGGAAACGAACAAAGCTAGAACGGCCACTGATGCAAGCTGAACCTGCGTGACAACAGAAACACGCCATGACAGAAACACGCCATGACAGAAACACGCCATGACAGAAACACGCCATGACAGAAACACGCCATGACAGAAACACGCCATGACAGAGAAACACGCAAAAGACTGAGCTGCTGTGCTGAATACTGACGACAGAGCGGTGACAGTAAAAACGCTCCGCGACAGAAGCATGATGCTGACAGCACCGCTATGACCTGACAGGAACCTACAGTGACTGCAACCACTATGACAAAAAATGCTACGACAGAAAAACATGCTGCTGACAGCCCCGCTGAGACAACACATACTGACAGAACCGCTGAGACAACACATACTGACAGAAATGACAATACACACACGCTGAGAGAGACAACACATACTGACAGAACCGCTGAGACACACACATACTGACAGAACCGCTGAGACCACACATACTGACAGAACCGCTGAGACCACACATACTGACAGAACCGCTGAGACCACACATACTGACAGAACCGCTGAGACCACACATACTGACAGAACCGCTGAGACCACACATACTGACAGAACCGCTGAGACCACACATACTGACAGAACCGCTGAGACCACACATACTGACAGAACCGCTGAGACCACACATACTGACAGAAACCGCTGAGACCACACATACTGACAGAACCGCTGAGACCACACATACTGACAGAACGCCTGAGACCACACATACTGACAGACCGCTGAGACCACACATACTGACAGAACCGCTGAGACCACACATACTGACAGAACGCTGAGACCACACATACTGACAGAACCGCTGAGACCACACATACTGACAGAACCGCTGAGACCACACATACTGACAGAACCGCTGAGACCACACATACTGACAGAACCGCTGAGACCACACATACTGACAGAACGCTGAGAGACACACATACTGACAGAACCGCTGAGACCACACATACTGACAGAACCGCTGAGACCACACATACTGACAGAACCGCTGAGACCACACATACTGACAGAACCGCTGAGACCACACATACTGACAGAGAACGCTGCTGAGACCACACATACTGACAGAACCGCTGAGACCACACATACTGACAGAACCGCTGAGACCACACATACTTGACAGAACCCGCTGAGACCACACATACTGACAGAACCGCTGAGACCACACATACTGACAGAACCGCTGAGACCACACATACTGACAGAACCGCTGAGACCAACACATACTGACAGAACCGCTGAGACCACACATACTGACAGAACCGCTGAGACCACACATACTGACAGAACCGCTGAGACCACACATACTGACAGAACCGCTGAGACCACACATACTGACAGAACCGCTGTGACCACACATACTGACAGAAGCTCGCTGTGACCACACATACTGACAGAACCGCTGTGACCACACATACTGACAGAACCGCTGTGACCACACATACTGACAGAACCGCTGTGACCACACATACTGACAGAACCGCTGAGACCACACATACTGACAGAACCGCTGTGACCACACATACTGACAGAACCGCTGAGACCACACATACTGACAGAACCGCTGAGACCACACATACTGACAGAACCGCTGAGACCACACATACTGACAGAACCGCTGAGACAAAAAAACATACTGACAGAACCGCTGAGACAAAAAACACACTGACAGAACCGCTGAGACAAAAAACATACTGACAGAACCGCTGAGACAAAAAACACACTGTGACAGAACCGTTGTGACAGAAACATACTGACCGCAATGCTGTGCCATGAACCACGTGAGGCAAGAACCCTGGGGCAGAAACGCTGAAACAGAAAACGCTCAGACAGAAACCCCGGGATAGAAACGCTATGACAGAAAACCGTGGGGTAGAACTGCCGACCGTGGAGACGTGATTGGACAGCCCCCCCCCCTACGCTGCCAGTGTGACCCCCAGAGTGGGTGGACAAACCCTCCCTTGCTGCCAGCGTGACCCGGGAGAAGGTTGGACAGCCCCTCATGCTGCCAGCATACCTAACATCATGAACTGCAACACACAGTGGATGCCTGGCAGGCAGACCTTGTGCACGAACGTATGCCAGATAACCAACATGTGACCAGACACCGACCTGCGCTTGCTGCATGCGGGCTGCGCCACCCTGAAGATTCCCCCGCCCGTATTGCACTGTCGGTACGAGCGGGGGAGAAAGAAAAACACCCAACGTGCATACCGGGAAATGGGTAGCCATGTGAGCCCCCCCCCCCCAGAAGACAGGGGAAAACGGGAGGTGTGCAGGCGTCCCTCCATGGTGCACGGCGTGTGCTCCAGGGGAGGTGGACTGGCGGGTGCATGGGATGAGGACGGACGCCCCTCCGCCGGCATGACGCCGGAAGAAGTGCCCAAAAGGCACTGGCAGCTGGATGGACGGACATCCCCACCCCCCCACCCCCCACATGGGAGCCCCGTGGGAAGCGGGCGCCGGCAGCCCCCCGATGTCCAACGGAGCCCATGGGAACCAGAGGTGGCCATCGCCAGCATCCCGACGCCGGCCGCCACTCTGAGCCCTGTGAGGGGGGGATCGGACGGACCCCCCCCCCCCCTCCGGCGAGGCCAGCGGGAGAAGCGTGCGGCCTCCTTGCTAGAAGGAGCAAGGATAGTAGGTGGATGCGCGCCCCCCCTCCCCCGGCACGAGCACGGGAGAAGAGCGGGCGGCCTCCTTGCTAGCAGGAGCAAGGATAGTAGGTGGATGCGCGGCCCCCCCTCCCCCGACACGAGCACCGGGAGAAGAGGGGCAGGTGACGGCATAGGGAGGGAGAGGGAGAGAGAGAGCAGCACCCCCCCCCCCTACCCGTAAGAACCGAGGGAATGGACCGGGGCTGCCCCTTCCTGGATGGCGCCGGGAGGAACGCACGAATAAGTAGGCGGGCAGCCCCCCTCGATGTAGCCTGGTGTGAGCACCGGGAGGGGAACCGCCACGAGACCTCAGCAGCCGACATGCTGCTGATGAGCTACAACCGGAAGTGACGACAGGTGCTACCCAGAAACCCCACCGACGCCGGACATTAGAGGGGAGGAGGGATAAATAGCCCTCCGACTCCTCCTACAAACTCAGGCACGCCTGCGGCCCCGCCTTCCACTTATTTATTTATTTTTGCTAGAAAATTACTTGGAAACCCCCAAACATTTTTTTTTTTTATATAACGCCCTAGAGAATAAAATGGCAGTTGTTGCAATACTTTGTCACACACCGTATTTGCAAGCGCAGTTTTTTGGAAAAATACACTTTTTTTGAATAGTAAAGTTGGCCCCCTTTTTTTCTTTCTTTTTTTTTTTTTATATCGTGAAAGATATCGTTACGCAGAGTAAATTGATACCCAACATGTCACGCTTCAATTCTACAGGTTACCAGTTTTGAGTTACAGAGGAGGTCTAGAGCTAGAATTATTGCTCTCGCTGTAATGATCGCAGCGATACCTCGTGTGGTTTGAACATTTTTCATATGCATTCGCTTCTGCGTGCGGGGGCGATTTTAAAGCGGATCTCCCACGCCAACAACGTTTTTTTTGTGAATGGCTATTTAAAAGTTAAATTACCCTAACTTGCACAACTCACGTGTCCTGTTATCCCCGACCGCTCTGCTGCTATTACAGTCTGAAATAAAAAGTTATAATCCTCCTTCCGGTTTCTGCACCATTTTAACTGTGGGCATAAGCCCACAGCCCGGCACTTCCTTGTTGTGGTGGATGCTGATGTCCCAGCATCCACCGCTAGATCTCGCGCATGCGCACGAGCAACGGGCACCAGCGGCTTTGGCGTCTTGTGTTGCGCATCACAATCGCGCGCCACTTCTTCGAAATCTAACGGGAGAATACAATATCAAGGGAGCTATGACACAAGCTCCCAGAAGACGCTACGCGGGACAGGAAACTAAAAGAAACCCGACGAAAAACCCGAGGGAGGCAGACGGAAGCCCATGCAGTTTAATGGTACAGTAAATACTATTTTAGTTAAAAATATCGGTTTCAGCATTCTTTAGGAGAACTTTTATTTATGCAATCATGTTTAATTTTGGGTGGAGATCCGCTTTAAAAAAAATAAATGTTTTTGGATCACTTTATTCCTATTACAAGGAATGTAAACATCCCTTGTAATAGAAAAAACATGACAGGGCCTCTAAAATATGAAATCTGGCGTCAAAAAGACCTCAGATCTCATATTTACACTAAAATGCAATAAAAAAAAAAAGAATTGAGAAAAAATAAATAAATAAAATTCTCCTTTTTAAAAGCTATGGATGGAAGTGATGTTTGAGGTTGCTTCTGCCCTTCCATGCCATGCAGCCGAGCAGGGGCCATCTTCCCCTCAGTCGGCAGCCAGGGAGGGAGGTGGGCACCTATTCTGCCACCGATAAAAGTGATCTTGTGGCGAATCTGCCGCTGAGACCACCTTTGTCTGAAAGAGAAAACGCACGTCATTTCCGAAAATACCAGGGTTATTATGTCAGTTAGCTGCTGCCATAACCACGGTATTTAGCGTCAAAGTACGGGTATGTCGTTTTGCGTGAAGTGGTTAAGCATAGCATTTGTCTTATTTGCTCACATTTATTTGATCTGTTAAAGTAGAACTTTTATGTAAGAAAAATAAATTTGGCCAACCGGCAGGATTTTAATGCAGAAGAAACATCCGATGTCTCTCCTACATTAAAATTGAATTACCTGCTTGTTTGCTCTATACATTCGGTTGCGCATGCAAAGCTCTGTGTACAGGTTTTGGCAATGTTTGGAAGCGGGACAGGAAGTCCTACTCCTCCTGAAGCCCCCACTCCCCCCCCCCCCCCCCCAAAAAAAAAAATTACATGCCAAATGTGGCATGTAAGGGGGTGTGGAGTGGAACAAGCGGAAGTTCCATTTTTTTTTTTCTTTTTTTTTAAAGTGTATTTTTGTGCGTGAACTCGAGAGAGAGGAGCCGGACTGCAGGAGTTGGGAGTAGGCAGACCCTCCCCCCGGAGGCAATCGCCATCCTTCTCCATGCCCCCTGTGGCAATGGCGGGTGTGAGGGGGGGCCTCCCACTCACCCCGCTTTACCTGCTCCACTTGGGAGCCCAACTGGGGCCCAATGGGACCCCAACGGGGCAGAGGGACTCCCCCTATGAGGGAGTGAGGGGGTCTAGCCCACCCAGCCAGCCCCGTAGGTCCTTCGCCTCTCTTTATTTAGGAGACCGCATGGCCAAAGTGCGTGCGTATTAAACCAATTTCGTGTGCGTGCAAGTGTGGTGGTTTTTGTGGGGGGGGGGGGGTGGGCGTACTAAGCACAGGCGTACCTTGCATAGCGCACCCACCGGGAGCCGGGCTGAGATCACCAAACTCAATTCACATGTAGCCGAGACCAGGATCCGAACCCTTGGCTGCAGAGGTGAACGGCTTGTCAGCGCAGAGCCAATCACGTTGAGCCACCACAGCTCCCCTGGAAGTTCCATTTTTTTGGGTGTAACTCCGCTTTAAGTATATACTTATCATGTCAATCAAACTTCAGCCAAAAATCACAAGACCCCTTTCACATTGAGGAGTTTTTTCAGGCGGTACAGCGGGAACCGTGGCAATACCGTATTAACCCTTTCCGGCCGCTAGCGGGCCGCTTAATAATACCCACCACACTAGCGGCTGCAACTTGCGGCAATTCGGCAGTATAGCGCCACTATTTTTAGCGGCGCTATACCGCCAGCGCGGCTTCCGCCGCAATGTGAAAGGGCCTAACGATGTCCAGACTCCAAAATGAGTCAGATGTTAGACAGGTTACTGAAACCACTGGGATCTCAGGTAAACTTAATGTGGAACCAGTAGATGGAACATCAGCCAGATATTACCAATAGGCACTTCCGACAATGAACGATTCAAAAAGCTCCTCTGCTGCTTCGTCCAGCAATGTCTCCTCTCTACTTCTTCCAACTGACCTCTCACCCGGAACTTCCTGTCTGTACCTGACACAAGTAAAACTGCTAAATTACTAGGCCGCAAGAAGGGGTACTGCAGGCCCCTGGTCTATCAGCGTTCAGTAAGTCAAATAACCACCTGGAATTATTCAGAGTGACCCCCCAAGTGCAGTGAAAAGATGGAGTGGAGATACTAACCTATCACAGGGAAGTTTGTGCAGGAGGAGAGGAGTCCTGGGAGTAACGGTCTGCAGGAGTTGGTGAAGAGGAGGAGTAACGGTCTGTGGAAGCTGGTGCAAAGGAGAGTCTGTGAATGTTAGTTCATCATTTCCTCAGTGCTATTGACTCAATTCTTTAACCACTTGCTTACTGGGCACATATACCCCCTTCCTGACCAGGTGAAATTTCAGCTTCCGGCACTGCGTCGCTTTAACTGACAATTGCGCAGTCGTGCAACGTGGCTCCCAAACAAAATTTACGTCTTTTTTCCACACAAATAGAGCTTTCTTTTGGTGGTATTTGATCACCTCTGCGGTTTTTATTTTTTGCGCTATAAACAAAAAAGAGCGCAATTTTTTAAAAAAAAATACAATATTTTTATACTTGTTGCTATATTAAATAGCCCATTTTTTTTAACTTTTTTTTTTCTCAGTCTAGGCCGATACGTATTCTTAGACATATTTTTGGTAAAAAAAATAAAAATCGCAATAAGCGACTGGTTTGCCCAAAAGTTATAGCGCCTACAAAATAGAGGACAGAATTTTTTTTTTTTCTTTTTTTTTTTTTTTTAACTAGTAATGGTGGCGATCTGCGATATTTTTTTTTTTATTTTTATTTATTAGGACTGCGACATTATGGCGGAAACATCAGACACATTTTTGGCGCCATTCACATTTTTCTTGCGATCAGTGCTATAAATATGCACTAATTACTGTGTAAATGTGACTGGCATTGAAGGGGTGAGGAAGGGGTTAAATATGTTCCCTGTATAGTGTTCTAACTGTAGGTGAAGGGGGGGTGACTGGGGGAGGTGACCGATCTGTGTCCCTATGTACAAGGGACAGAGATCGGTCTCCTCTCCAGAGACAGGACGCTGTCTCTGTGTGAGCCGGCAATGAGAGATGATCTTATATGTTTACATTTGAGATCATCTCTCATTGGCCGCACAGATCGCACTGTAAATAGCCTCTGTGATTGGCTATTTACTGCAATCTGTGATTGGCTGTGTCCAAGGGACACGGCCAGCACAGAAGTTCCCACTGCGGCGCTTGGGGAACGAGGAAAGGGGCGGCCGTCAAAAGACGGCGTCCCAGAGAAGTAAAGCCACCCTGTGGCCGTACATAGTCGTACGGCCGTCGGGAAGTGGTTAGCAAAGATGGCAAAGTGATCTGTTCTATGTGCATCCCATATCCCCGTTCCCATACCAAGTTATTCCCCCCCACCCCCCTAAAAAAAAAAATTGTCTAGTGTAGAATGTATTCAAACATAAAGGTAGAGGTGTGTTGCGTTTTTTGTTTTGTTTTTTCTCTGATTTTTCTTTGAACCTTCTATCTGAGGTATCACTGATTTTCTAGTGGGAACTAAATTATTCCTTTGTCATTGGTTTTGGATAGCTAATCTATAATAGATAACTATGCCATATAGAGTTATAATGTATTGTATTTTACCTGTATTCCAGATATGCAAAATATTACAAAGATTCTAATAACACAGAGTCAAGAACGCTAATGAAAGTCTATGGCATCCGATTTGATATCCTGATATTTGGAACGGTAAGTCCAGCATTTGGGTTTATATAATGACACAATGTTGCAGCTGTTTATGAATCTATTTTTGCACATCGTCAGTTATGCTAAATCTTGCCCAACATCCAGTGCAAAAATCAGAATAAATTACAGTTGAAAGGTTCAATTTATATAATCTTTGAATTCCAAAAACGTATACCCCTTCAAAAGGTTAGCTATTCCAGCAGACTGTGCCTTTTTGTATTGGGGACTATTTATGACGGTCAGTGACTAAAAGAATAAATACAAATTTATATATTCTCGCCAGCTACTTCATTAGGTACGCCTGTTCAATTGCTTGGTAACAAATTGCTAATCAGCCAATCACATGGCAGCAACTCAATGCATTTAGGCATCTAGATGTAGTGCAGACGACTTACTGAAAATCAAACGGAGCATCAGAATGAAGACGAAAGGGGATTTAGGTGACTTTGAATGTGGAATGGTTGTTGGTGCCAGGCGGACTGGACTGAGTATTTCAAAAACTACTGGTCTACTACAATTTTCACGCACAACCATCTCCTAGGGTTTACAGAGAATGGTCAGGGAAAAAAAAGAGAAAAGTAAAGTAAAGGGCCAACCTCTGCTTCTTGTCAAGTGGGTTCCTAACATATACAAATATGCAGGAGATGGGCCTTTAAAAGCTGAAACATCAGGGATCAAAAATGTAAGCCTCCAGCATACCACACAATGCTATTAAGAGTCTATATCCTAAATGATGAAAGGAAATATAACCCAGTATTGAACACGCAGACAGGAGCCAAGTGATGTCAGAGAGATGATGGCATAAACTACAATCATGCTCTAATACGATGCTGAGGATATGATGTATACAAGAAGCATTTGCCGATATGCACCTGAAAAAACAGACCAGGTAGAAAAAACATAGTTGCCCCCACCCTGCCAGGGTGGGCCTAAACCCTGAACAAACCATAGCTTAAAGCTGTTGAATAAAACAAGGGCTCACACAAGGGGGTGCTGTAATCGGCATATTAACAGAGAGTTGCTCCTGAGAGCATGGGTCTCTCAGGATTAAGGCCTGGTTCACACCTATGCATTTTTTTTTTTTTATTGCTTTTTCAGTTTTGCAGAAACACACTACAGTCCATTCAACATGGTTTCCTATGGGTCATGTTCACATCTATGCATTTTATGTAAAGGGCCTGGCATTTTTTTCTGTTTTTTGGTTGCATAGATTTCAGTGGCTCAAAATGCATTGTATTGAAAAATGCAACCTGCATGGGTGTGAACCAGGCCTTACTGGGGGCTTCTATCTTGCTGTGTATACAGACGTATCCCGCTTTTAGTACACTCGCAAGTACGACATACCCATGAGTGTACGTCAAGACAAGTACATACATTCGAACCACGCAGCCGCATTATGGCCTGGAAGAGGCGGAGCTGCCGCCCGGAATTGTTGGCAGTGAAAGAGGCCATGATTGAAGAAGCAACATTTTTGCCAGCCAGCCCAAAGTTGCCCGCCAGCCAGTTACTGCCTAAACGTAGGTGGATTACTGTGTAGTACTGTACAGTACTATAAACTTCACTCCCTGATTCCCCCCCCCACTACACTACAACCATGGACCTCCACTATAGTCCCTGATCTCCCTCCAATACAGCCCCTGACCCCCCCCCCCGCCCCAGAAGTGAAAAAAGGTATTGCTTCACTTTAAAGCAGTGTTCAGCCCTCCCCCCACACACACACACACACACACACACACAAAAAATAAACGTACTGCAGCTGCTGGCTTTTAATAGGGCACTTGCCTGTCGGCACCCAGCAGTGTAGCCTTTTGACTTCCCGTCGAGAACCCTACTGCGCATGTGCGAGGCCCTACTGGCCTGGTGGCTGGGTAGAAGGAGGGAGCCCTGCAGTGACATCACGGGCCACGGCCTGGACTCCTGGAAGTGGGAAAGGATACCTCTCAAAGACAGGTATTCTGTCCCCCCTCCCCCCACGAAAAGGTGGCACTGGAGGGGGATCGGATGAGCGGAAGTTACACTTTTGGGGGAAATCCGCTTTTTTTTTTCATTGAACAAAGTTTTTTATTGAGCAAAAAAGGTGCATACAGAGTTAATGGAACAGTTGCATACATTCAGGTCACACAAAAAAGAAATAAAAATAGAAATAAAAAGGGGGAGTCTAGGGCATCAGTCAATACATTAACAATAGTACAGTATGTAGTGAGTAAACCTAAAACTCAAGTGGGGCCATATGCATACAAGATTGAGGGCAGACACAGGGGCGTATTTCTCAAGGGGTCTGCACGCCGGCGACCCAGGGCCATTCCAGTACTAACTACAAGTCTCTGCCTCCCTCAACCAGCGGTCCCAAATGTTATCGTATTTGGCCGGACAACCTCTATTAACATATATACATTTTTTGAGAGGTAAGCTAGGAGGTACAGACCGCATCCATCTCCTGGCAATAACCTTTCTAACTGAGAAAAGACTTTCGTGCAATAATATCTTGGTATATTTGTCTATACCCTCAGGAAATATCCTGAGAATACATTGTTTTGGGTCAAGTGCTACGGGAGAGCCCATGACATCATGGAGGAACGTTACAATTTGTCTCAAAAGGTCCTGAATTTTCAGACAAGCCCAGAGAAGATGAAAGAATGATCCCGTTTCCTGCCTACACATCAGACAGATAGTGGATTGGTTGTGCTTATATCTGGCCTGCCACTCGGATGGGGCTTAGGTATGCTCTGTGAATTATATAAATCTGGGAAAGTCGATCTGAGTCTGGGGGATACCGACTTGCAGGTCTCCAACGCCTCCTCCCACTCCTCATCCTCCAGGGTTCCCACCTCGCTCTCCCAGCGGGGTTTCAAGTTAAAACGCTAGCTTGGTGGCAGCAGGGGTCGCCAGCATGCGATAAAATTCGGGATATTAGACCACGTGGATCAGTACTTTTAGCTATTTCCATAATGGGGTGCGGGGTGGGCTGTGGGGGAGCATGTGGGAACTGTGCCTGTGCCGCATGTCTCACCTGTAGAAACCTGAAGAGCATATGATTGCGTAATGAAAATTCCTCTAAGCGTTTGGTAGGTTTTGAGGTTTCCCCTGAGTATAGGTGATGCAGGTAATAGACACCTTGTATGGCCCAGAGCTCAGATCCCTGAACGAGAAGAAATTCAGGTAGGTCTTTGTTGTGCCATAGGGGTGTGTAGTCTGTGATCTGAGGTATTCCCAACCTGATGGAAGCAATGTCCCAAATGCGCCTATATTGAAACAGCAGGGACTTCGTATCTCCACACGACTCTGTACTCCTGGAGCCCGCTGATACAGCATAGAGTGGATCTCCAGTGCAGCGGGCCCCCCGGGGGCAAAGTAGGAGCCGAAAACGCGTGCCATCTGTCTTGTCAACGTGAAACATTTGGGATAGCTGAGATGCAATGTAATAGAGGTTAAAATCTGGTAATGCTGTACCTCCCAAATCAGTTGGATTTTTAAGTACTTGCCAGGCAAGCTTGTGGAACTCCGCTTTTAAGTACATTTTTGTTTTACCTACATGCTCTGGTCCCATTGTGTATGTAAAAGTGGGGTATGCCTGTAGTGATACCAAAGACTAGTGAGAGAAAAACTATTCCAATTTTAGCCGAGACCCTAGGGAATAAAATATCATTGCTGCAATATTTTATTTTTACGCTGTATTTGCCCAGCGGTCTTTCAAATGCAATTTTTTGGGAAAAAATTATACTCTATGTAAAAAAAAAAAAAAAACGAAACAGTAAAGTTAGCCCAATTATTTTTTTTGTTTTAATGTGAAAGATGTTACGCCGCACGAATTGTGAGATTCTGGCTAAAATGAGAATCGTGCTTTATTTGCTTAGAAGACCCTAAGCAAAAAAATTGTGATTCTTCTTTTAGCCAGAATCGTGCAGCTCTAAATTGTACTGCATCTTCCCCCTCACTCATCTGTTGTTCTAACATTTTGTTGTTGTTCCCCATTTGGGGGTTCAGCAATGGAGACCCTGGCTTCGTTCATTGGTAGGAATTGAGCCAGTTTGTTCTGGCCCATTCTGCCATTGCTCTTGCATTCACCACTGTGACACATCTAACTATTTTAGATACATTCCATCCGCATCCACCCCTGATAAGCGAGCAATGATCTCGCGAAATGTGCGTCGGGTTTTCTGATGCGTGCATTTGTATATACTGTATTGTATAACGTTTGTATCAATTTGAATTACTCTTTATTATGTGCAAATCCACTGGCTGATCTACCATGCTGTATCATTCATGTATGTACATCTATTTTAATAAAAATGTATACTGTTACTGTTTTTGTTACTCAGTGGCAAACTGTGATCACCTCATTTACAGTCCCAAGGGCGACTTTTTCTCAATTTTTGTAGTTATTGCTTTCTGACAACTTGATATAGAGATCATCGCATCAGTGAAATTAGCCCAGCTAGCAACGCAGGAGTGCAGTATTTGGTCTGCATCATGTTCAGGCAGTCAGTAGGTCATGACACAGCTCCTTCTTGTTGGTCTTTCAAGTTTCCCTTATGCTTAGGAACGGGCCAAAATGTTTTTTATATATATATATATATATATATATATATATATATATATATATATATATATATATATATACAGATAAAGCCATATAATATAACATATGACTAAAAGGAGACTGGGATTTTTGTATCGCCTGTAGATGGTGCTGTATTCTTATGTAAGTGCTTACTGCTAACAAGCCTATTCCAAGATAATAAATCATTTTAGATTTAATTCAGTGGAGACAGACATTTTAAAAGCATACGGAATCACATGTAGAAACATATAAGGTTGCAGGGATCTGATTATTTAGCTTGTGTAAGCAGGCACACTGGTTATTGCAGTAGAACCCCATAGAATATATATAGACGGAAGTGGTATGCTGTTTGGAAACCTCACCCGGGAGTGCATTCACCCTCCGCTGTAGACCCAGCTCACCATACAGTGGTGGATCACTTGTGCTTATGTCCAAAGCAAGGACTCAAGAAAACCACATCTACGAATCCCCTCCTCTTTCTTCTGGCAGCACAGTATAGGGTATCGCACCCTACACTTATTTCACTTTTCAGAATTATATATGCTATAGAGATAGGTTATCCTATTTCTTTAAACACATAGCGCTACACTTTATTATTCCTGTACTGTCACAATTTTGTCTGATTGTTGTGTTGGCAGCTTTTGTATTTTTTTATTTTATGGTTGGTGCAGTATTTAACACTACTTTTTTTTATTATTACATTCTGTGATGGCTCTGTCCCAAGTTATTGTAGAGGCAGAGAAAATGTCCTGCTCCCATTTTTCTTTGTTTTTTAACGCTGCCCACACAGAAAACGCAAGTGCAGTGTGGTTCCCAGGCAGGAAGCAAGCTGCGATGTAGTTGGCAGTGCGTGGGGGTGCCATTTAAGATTAATGGCATCCCCACACTGCTCCTGAGCAGCAGCATGTTTTTCTATGGGCATTGTAGCGATACAGGTGTGATCATGCAGCGACAATCGCCTTCACAGGTGTAATCCTAGACTCCAAATGTGATCTGATCCTCATCAAAGTCATAACAAAAGACACACAGTGGGGTGAATTCAATAAAGCCACTGCACCCCTTTTTTTTGGGTTCACTCTTGTAACTCGCGTATCAAATTCAGCTAGTTCTAAAATGGTGTCACATTGAATGCGCCAAATTCAAAATAAAATACGGTTTGCATCTTACGAAAGTGGAACTAAGACCAACTCTCTTTTGGTGTACAGAGGTAAACTGGCGCCGGCAGTGTTTCACATGTGTTCTAAAAGTGGTTTAGTATGTGCCAAATTTAGGTTCTAAATGGGAACGTGAATTTTGGAGCATTCTGCACCACATTTAGAACGCATAAGTGACACTTTCACAAAATCTGTCTGCACTGATCCTTTATAAATTCCAGGGATTGTGTTTGTTCATTGTTGTGACTTTGAGGATCAGATCACAATTTATGGCAAAATACCAGTTAATTTCACTGGGTTCACATAATTTTTCTTGTCACTGTATATAGTTGCACAAATGCTCAATCCATTCACGTTGTATTCAGAAGTATTTTTTTTTGTATATTTATTACAAGGAAGTCTAACCCTTTCTTTTAGATAATCAGATAAAACAGCTCATATAACAATGATGAATTTGTTTTGTCAGGCTGGAAAATTTGATATAATTCCAACTATGATTAACATTGGATCTGGCGTTGCATTGCTTGGAGTGGTGAGTTAACAAAAACAAAACAAAATTAATCTCTGTCCTCCAGTATTTATCCCATCAATGTCATTAAATACCTGTTTGAAAGCTAATGTTATCTGTGTGGCACTTTAAAAGTAGAGAAGAATGATGTTCTTTTTGTAGCGAAGGGCTAATTTATCAGAATAGACCATATGGATGGGGTTGTTCACAACAGGGGGTCTTCATATAATCTTTAATTGCCATAGTTACCATTAACTCGTAACTACAAGATTTATTTTATTACAGAGTTTCATTTAAAGTGGTTGTAGAGGCAGAAGTTTTTTTTTTTTTTTTTTCTTCATATAAACCAACATATCAGGTCAACATGTAGATGGTTACATAATGCAATATACAAAGACAAAAAAGAAAAAAATATTAAAAAGAAAATACATATGGCAAATTGAGAAGAAAGGTACATGAACATTAGGAATATGCTGGCACTAGCCTCAATGCTCTATGGGATGAGCAGGAAAAACGGATTAGGAGTCCAGGAGGGGCATTCTAAAAACTCTAAATTCTCAGGGAGCATAAGGCATCTAAGAAAGTGTCCTCATGAGAAACCCAGCATAGCCATATAAGAATTTTGATCAAAGTTCTCCTTGTCAATGTGGATGTAACTCAAAAATTAAGACTGGTTTTAAAAAAAAAAAAGGCAAATATTTAAAGTACAAAGTTATAAAGTATAACCAATCCGAGCAGGACTATCCCTGTCTGCCTGACAGGCATATGCAATTAGTACATTAACCATTATAAACTGAAAAGAAGGAAGCAACCAAGAAGAGAGTCGGAGAAGGAAGAGAAGGGAAAGAGTCCACGGGGCGCAAGCCTGAGGAGCCTTAAATCAAAAGGAGAGTACTGTCGAACCGGGAAGGCTGAGTATACATAATCCATGGCTGCCAACTTGCCATGCGTGTCTAACAAAACGGCTGTCAATTTTCTCATCCACCATAACATCGTTCGTTCATAAGGTTCTTGACCGCCTCAAAACTGAGCATGGGGTTTTCCATGCCTTAACAATTGTCAGCTTAGTTGCAGTAAAAATATGTTGCACCAGTTGCCTTTCTGGTCGTAGCAGTTCGGCAATAGGTTTGCCTAGAAGGTTTTCATGGGCGCCCCTTTTAAGATTACACATGAAATAAATTCTGAATAAGAGCATAGAGACCCTACCCATCTGCCATGGATCCTTCCTGTGAACATCCCCAAAAGCAGAGAGGAGAGTAAGTTGGTATGAAGCTGGCCAATCTAGCCGGCGTGTAATAACGCCTATATAGCACTTTTTTATAGGCATTCACCAATATAAGGATGTTTTTTTCAGAGATTATAGATGAGTAGATCAGAGAAATAAGGCCCGGAGAATGGGGTCTAGCTCTACATATACACTCGAAAGGAGTCAAAATATATGGGGTATAATGGGATTTAATGAGTTGTTGGAGAAAATGCCCAAGTTGTAGGTAGCTATAGTGTTCTCTCAAGGGGATATCATGAGAAGAGCATAGGGCATCGAACGTCGGTATCCTGGTAGGAGTGAACAAAGAGTGGATATCCGTGAACCCATTAGTGGTCCACCATGAAAATTGTGCCGGATTTTCACAGTCTGGAGGAAACAATGGGCAATGGAGAAGTCGCAAAAGTGGGAGGTGAGGGGAGATCAGACCCACAGAATATTTAAGAGTCCCATAATCGTGAAGAGTAGGCTAGACATGGTCCTATTCCAGCCAGGTGGTGGATGGAGGGAGCCAGGGTATAGAGGAAACAGGAATGGGGTCGGAAATCAACAAGGTCAATCGTGGCCCACAGCGGCATCTGATATGTGTCGTGAAGATGGTAGAGCGGAGCTATGCTTTCCGCAGTGTAATAGGCCTGCAAGTTGGGGACTGAAAGGCCACCATTGATTTGTTGAGCGTACAAAACCGGTTTATTGATTCGAGGATGATTACAACCCCAAACTAACTGCAAAAGCTTGCGTTGATGTATTCGTAAAATATTTGAAGGTAGACCCGGAAGAAATTAAGAAATTGAAATTTCGGGAGATGGGACATACGAATTGTGGATATTTTGCCAAACCAAGACAATGGTAAATGGGACCAGGTGTGTCAAACGATCCTTTTCAATAAGGATCGAAAATTGGCCTGGTGCAATCCCGTGTATGTTTGGGTAAGGTGAATTCCTAGGTAAGACAACGAGGAATACAACTGGGTTATCTGTGAGTACGTTATGTTGAGTACACAATGTAATAGGGCCTAGGAGTAAAAGTGCGGAGTCTGTTGGCCAACATTTTGTTCGGTTTGTTTGCTTTAGCGTACCACTTCTTCTGACGAGACCAGCATAATACAGGCTCAGCGCTATCGGTGAGACAGAGGTCCAACTCTGAGTGGGCCTGATCCAACAGTTTGCCGTTAGCAGAGTTGGAAGATTGTTTAAACTCGTTTGAAAAGTACTTCTAGGTGGGTCTCTAAGTCTTGCTGTTTTAAACAGCGTTCCTTTTTATGTTTCAAAGCCAGCTGTAAGATGTGTCCCCTAAGAAACGCCCTGTATGCCCCCCAGAAAGTTACAGGAGATGAGACCGAGCCTGCGTTAATGTGGAATTAGTCTGCAAAGACTTTCAGAATTTCAGCTTGGACCTCTCGGAGGGATAAGAGCGAATCATTCATCACCCAGGGTGAGTGATGAGGTTTAACAAGAATGGAGCGACAAACCACCAAAACAGGCTCATGATCTCTCTGACCATAGTGTGGCAAGGAAGTTGAAACCACAAGGGGGAGATGTTTCCTCAGCATAAACAAGTTCTATTATCAAGTTAGAATGATGGGGATGCGAGTAGTGTGTGTAGTCTCTACCCAGGAAATAAAATTGCCTCCAGAGGTCGACCAGATCATGGGTTTGCAGAGATCGAACAAATTTCCTGGCATCAAGGGAGAGGACCGCACATTCTGAGGGATATTTGTCCAGAGAAGGGTTCAAAGCCAAATTAAAGTCTCCCACAAGAAGGAGAGTACCCTTTTGATGGGATGCTAGCAGGCTGCATATATGGGTTAAAGGTCCTGGGGCAGAGTTTGGAGCATAAAAAGTCATAATGATGATTTCTGTATCTTGGATATTACCTTGCAATAATTAGTACCTACCGTCTGGATCTGCTATCTGTTTAGTGCAACTAAAAGGAACTAACTTGCGGGAGGTAATGAGCACCCCCTTTTGCTTGGTCGGGGCATTGGCCAAGAAGACCTGAGGATATTGAGAGTCAAAATATTGAGATTTTAAAAATGTCACACTTTTTTTGAGGGGAATTCATGCTCTGAACATTCAGGGACAGCCAATTTAGTATCATCTTAAATTTAAGGAGAAAGTTGATTTGGCTCCCTCGAACTCAAACCCCGCGGACTCGGAAAAGGGAGGGAAGGTTGAAAGGAGAAAGGGCTCAAGTGTGAGGTGAGAAAAGGAGATCATGTAGAAAACGTAAAGACACAGAATAATATTTGGAGCAAAAAAAAAATCCATACAACATAGTTGTGTACAGTAGTGGGACAAAGGGCCCACTAAGGGGGGTCAGAGATTGGTCAGGACGATCGCCTAGACCAAGTTCTGGCACAACTAGGGGAGCAGTGGCCCGACGGAACCACTCTGCATTTTTCCATAGTAGGATCATTATATATATATATATATATATATATATATATATATATTATATATTATATATATATATATTATATATATATATATATATATATATATATATATATATATATATATATAAATTAGGCTCATAAAACATTTAAAGGCACAACTGAAAAGATAAAGAACTTTATAACCTAAACATAACGGTTATACTCAAGTTGGTCACCATTGCCCCAAGCACCCATGTACGAGTGGGAATAACTGGGGCCGGGAACCAACGGAAAGCAAATAAACCTGCATTGATAACCAGAGTAGGTATAGGCAATCGTATCACACAGGGGAATACTTTAAGTTAAATATAGCATTGAACTCTGAAGCCCAGGCTTACCGAACTTCAGCTGTAAATGTTGGGGGTCGCAACCCGTAGCCCACTGTGGGCGGGGACTTCCAACAAAAGTCTTTGCCTCACTGTGCGTGCAGATGCAGTAGCATCTGCCTGCTGCCATTTCTGATCAAGCTCTGCACTGGTGGTGCCCCAATCCCGCAGCTGAATCAACTGTAAGAGATGGTCCTGGCACTTGCTGGCCTTTATTGGGCGCTCTGAAGCCGTCTTCACAATCAAACGTCTCTCCTAAGTGCAATCTTAGTAGCAGCAATATCCTTGCCTGTAAATCCCTTTTGTGCAAAGCAATGATGACTGCACGTGTTTCCTTGCAGATAACCATGGTTAACAGAGGAAGAACAATG
>CM056049.1:187335692-187344488 GCA_029574335.1 Rana kukunoris
GGGCTACGGGGAAATTGCCAAGCAGCTTGGTGAAAAAAGGTCCACTGTTGGAGCAATCATTAGAAAATGGAAGAAGCTAAACATGACTGTCAATCTCCCTCGGACTGGGGCTCCATGCAAAATCTCACCTCGTGGGGTCTCAATGATCCTAAGAAAGGTGAGAAATCAGCCCAGGACTACACGGGAGGAGCTGGTCAATGACCTGAAAAGAGCTGGGACCACCGTTTCCAAGTTACTGTTGGTAATACACTAAGGCCTCGTACACACGAGGGGATATGTCCGCTGAAAACGGTCCGTTTCAGCAGACATCTCCGATCATGTGTATGGGCTAGCGGACAGATTTGTCCATCGGACAAATTTCAAAGCATGCTTTGAAATTTGTCCGCTACAAACCTGTCCGTCGGATATGTCCGCTGGTTAGTACGGGAAACCAGCGGACATATCCTCCCACACATGCATCGTATCCTGTGAATGGATCCGACGCATGCTGCGCGCGGAAGTGTTTACTTCCTTGTGTGCGTGAGCGTGACGTAGCGGTGATTTGGCGGCGTCAACATCACCGCCGCATCACCGACACGTCACCACGCCGTCCGCGGCGGGGAATTTGATCCGATGGTGTGTACACGTCATCGGACCAAACTCCAGATCGGACATATCCGATGGAAACGGTCCGCGGACCGTTTTCATCGGATATGTCCGATCGTGTGTACAAGGCCTAAGACGTCATGGTTTGAAATCATGCATGGCACGGAAGGTTCCCCTGCTTAAACCAGCACATATCAAGGCCCGTCTTAAGTTTGCCAATGACCATTTGGATGATCCAGAGGAGTCATGGGAGAAAGTCATTTGGTCAGATGAGACCAAAATATAACTTTTTGGTCATAATTCCACTAACCGTGTTTGGAGGAAGAAGAATGATGAGTACCATCCCAAGAACACCATCCCTACTGTGAAGCATGGGGGTGGTAGCATCATGCTTTGGGGGGGGGTTTTCTGCACATGGGACAGGGCGACTGCACTGTATTAAGGAGAGGATGACCGGGGCCATGTTTTGCGAGATTTTCCCTCAGTTAGAGCTTTGAAGATGGGTCGAGGCTGGGTCTTCCAACATGACAATGACCCGAAGCACACAGCCAGGATAACCAAGGAGTGGCTCTGTAAGAAGCATATCAAGGTTCTGGCGTGGCCTAGCCAGTCTCCAGACCTAAACCCAATAGAGAATCTTTGGAGGGAGCTCAAACTCCGTGTTTCTCAGCGACAGCCCAGAAACCTGACTGATCTAGAGAAGATCTGTGTGGAGGAGTGGGCCCAAAATCCCTCCTCCAGTGTGTGCAATTACAGAGGTCAAACGTTTCTTGTAGTTTTTCACCAGGTTTGCAAACAAAGGCTACTGTACCAAATATTAACATTGATTTGCTCAGGTGTTCAAATACTTTATTTGCAGCTGTGTCATACAAATAAATAGTTTAAAAAAATCATACATTGTGATTTCTGGAATTTTTTTTTTTGATTATGTCTCTCACAGTGGATGACAATTTCAGACCCCTCCATGATTTCCAAGTGGGAGAACTTGCAAAATAGCAGGGTGTTCAAATACTTATTTTCCGCACTGTATATATATAATATGCGCCTTGTGAAAGTATTTAGCCCCTTTGAACTTTGCGACCTTTTGCCACATTAAAGGCTTCAAACATAAAGATATAAAACTGTAATTTCAATCAACAACAAGTGGGACACAATCATGAAGTGGAACAAAATTTTATTGGATATTTCAAACTTTGTTAACAAATAAAAAACTGAAAAATTGGGCGAAATTATTCAGCCCCTTTACTTTCAGGGCAGCAAACTCTCTCCAGAAGTTCAGTGAGGATCTCTGAATGATCCAATGTTGACCTAAATGATGATAAATAGAATCCACCTGTGTCTAATCAAGTCTCCGTATAAATGCACCTGCACTGTGATAGTCTCAAAGGTCTGTTTAAAGCGCAGAGAGCATCATAAAGAACAAGGAACACACCAGGCAGGTCCGAGATACTGTTGTGGAGAAGTTTAAAGCCGGATTTGGATACAAAAAGATTTCCCAAGCTTTAAACATCCCAAGGAGCACTGTGCAAGTGATAATATTGAAATGGAAGGAGTATTAGACCACTGCAAATCTACGAAGACCTGGCCGTCCCTCTAAACTTTCAGCTCGTACAAGGAGAAGACTGATCAGAGATGCAGCCAAGAGGCCCATGATCACTCTGGATGAACTGCAGAGATCTACAGCTTAGATGGGAGACTCTGTCCATAGGACAACAATCAGTCGTATACTGCACAAATCTGGCCTTTATGGAATTGTGGCAAGAAGAAAGCCATTTCTTAAATCTATCCGTAAAAAGTGTCATTTAAAGTTTGCCACAAGCCACCTGGGAGACACACCAAACATGTGGAAGAAGGTGCTCTGGTCAGATGAAATCAAAATCAAACATTTTGGCAACAATGCAAAATGTTATGTTTAGCGTAAAAGCAACACAGCTCCTCACCCTGAACACACCATCCCCACTGTCAAACATGGTGGTGGCAGCATCATAGTTTGGGCCTGCTTTTCTTCAGCAGGGACAGGGAAGATGGGTAAAAATTGATGGGAAGATGGATGGAGCCAAATACAGGACCATTCTGGAAGGAAAACCTGATGGGAGTCTGCAAAAGACCTGAGACTGGGATCCAGAACCTAAAGCAATATCTACAATGAAATGGTTCACAAATTAACATATCCAGGTGTTAGAATGGCCAAGTCAAAGTCCAGACCTGAATCCAATTGAGAATCAGTGGAAAGAACTGAAAACTGCTGTTCACAAACGCTCTCCATCCAACCTCACTGAGCTCGAGCTGTTTTGCAAGGAGGAATGGGCAAACATTTCAGTCTCTCAATGTGCAAAACTGATGGGGACATACCCCAAGCGACTTACAGCTGTAATCGCAGCAAAAAGTGGCGCTACAAAGTATTAACTTAAGGGGGCTGAATAATTTTTATTTGTTAAAAAAAAGTTTGAAATAGCCAATAAATTTCGTTCCACTTCATTTTTGTGTCCCACTTGTTTATTCTTCACAAAAAAACTAGTTTTTTATATCTTTGAAGCCTGAAATGTGGCAAAAGGTCGCAAAGTTCAAGGGGGCCGAATACTTTCGCAAGGCACTGTGTGTGTGTGTATATGTGTGTGTGTGTGTGTGTGTGTGTGTGTGTGTGTATATATGTGTGTGTGTGTGTGTGTGTGTATATATGTGTGTGTGTGTGTGTGTGTGTGTGTGTATGTATGTATATATATATATATATTTATATTATACCAGAGTTTTTCTAATGTCACGTTTAAGCAGCATGGGATGAATTGAATAAACATTACTCATTTTCATTTCTGTTTAGGCCACTGTGTTATGTGATATCATTGTCTTCCACTTCTTTAAGAAAAGGCATTACTACAGAGAGAAGAAATACAAAACATGTCGAGGATTACGAGGAGTTGGTAAGAACCTTCCTAACTTTTTTTTCCTTGATATTTGATCATACTTCTAACGATCTTGTACCACCATAGAGACACACACTGCTCCCTAGTCTTTTCAGGCATTCCTACTATGCGTATGTTAGACCCCTGAGCCTGTTCTCCATATCCTCGACTCTATCCACCGTTTCATCAGCTTGGTGGATGTGGTGTAATTCTTAGGCCGGGGGGGTAATTTGTCCTCGATGGCGCTCATCCGACCCTCCAAAGCAGTGGCCCTCTCCCTGATTTTCTGCATGTCCTGTCTAATATGTAGTTTGGCTGCCGCTGAGGCATATGAGACCTTCCTGCACATTTCTGGAGCGGGGAGCCGCCATGTTGGACCGGTCCACCTGTGTTTTGTTCTCCTCCTGCTTCTTCTTGGACATCCCCACAGTGTAGTTGGGGCGACCGGGTGTCGCTTTAGGGGTGGCTTCACAGCGGGAGCGAAGTGTCCAGTCTGTCGGCGGTATAGCAGGAAGAAAAGAAAGGAGGGCGCACCGACCTGTGTGCATTACCACTTAAAATGTATTAAAAAACAGAATAAAAAGCAATGGTCCTACTCGCAAGGATATTTTGAGTAAGCGCTTTTCAGACTGCTGGACTGAACCTCACGGCATGCCAGTAAAACTCAGACATAAACGGCTCGGTATAGCAGGCTCACAGCATGATTTTGTATAGCAGGAGTATAGTGTGCGACACGTCCTCTCACATGAATGTCCAAGCCACACCCCCGCTTCCTAGTCTTTACTACCAAGACCCCACACCTTCCTTACTGACGAAGGCTTGGCTAATAACAGACACTGTGTTCATCAGTCCTAATATACACTCATCGGCCACTTTATTAGGTACACCTGTTCAATTGCTTAGTAGCAAAAATTGCTAATCAGCCAATCACATGGCAGCAACTCAATGCATTTAGGCATTGAGACATGGTGAAGACAACTTGCTGAAGTTCAAACCAAACATCAGAATTGGGAAGAAACGGGAATTCAGGTAACTTTGAACTGGGCGTTTTTGTTGGTGCCAGATAGGCTAGTCTGAGTATTTAAAAAACGGCTGATCTACTGGGATTTTCATGCACAACAATCTCTAGGGTTTGCAGAGAACATCCAGTGAGCGGTAGTTGTGTGGAAGATGCCTTGTTGATGTCAGAGGAGAATGGGCAGACTGGTTTGAGATGATAGAAAGGCAACAGTAACTCAAATAACCACTTGTTACAACCATGTTATGCAGAATATCTCTAAGTTCACAACACATGAAACCTTGAAGCAAATGGGCTACAGCAGCAGAAGACCACCAGGTGCCACCCCTATCAGCTAAGAACAGGTAACTGAGGCTACAATTCACACAGGCTCACCAAAATTGGACAATAGAAGATTGGCAAAACATTGCCTGGTCTGAGTTTTAATTTCAGCTACAACATTCCGATTGTAGGCTCAGAATTTGGTGTAAACATGAAAGCATGGATCCATCCTGCATTGTATCAAAGGTTCAGGCTTCTGGTGGTGGTGTAAAGGTGTGAGGGATATTTCTTGGCATGCTTTAGGCACCTCTAGTACCAATTAAGCATTGTTTAAACACACGGCCTACCTGAGTTTAGTTATGACCATGTCCATCCCTTTATGATTTAAAGTGTACCCATCTTCTGATGGCTACTTCCAGCAGGATATTGATATCTTGAACATGACAATGAGATATCTTTACTCCAATGGCCTCCACAGTCACCAGATCTTAATCCAATCAAGCACTTTTGGGATGTGATGCAATTGGAGATTTGCATCATGGATGTGCAGCAACAAATCTGCTGCAACTGCTGCGTGATGCCATCATGTCACTTTGGACCAAAATCTTTGAGGAATGTTTCCAACACCTTGTTGAATCTGTCACAAAGAATTAAGGCAGTTCTCAAGATAAAAGGGGGTCTAACCCATTACTAGTAAGGGTGTACCTAATAGCGTCCAGTGACAAATAGAGCTTTCTTTTGGTGGTATTTGATCACCTCTGCAGTTTTTATTTTTTGCAAAACAAATAAGACCGAAAATTTAGAAAAAAAATGTTTTTTAGTTTTGTTTGTTATAAAAGTTTGTAAATAAGAAAGTTTTCTCCTTAACTGATGGGCACTGATAAGGTGGCACCGATGAGGTGGCACGGACGATGGGGGGGGGGGGGGTACTGATGGGCATTGGGCGGCACTGGAAGGCGCAACTAATGGGCATTGATGGGTGGCACTCGGCATTAATGGGTGGTGCTGATGGGCATTGATGGGTTGCACTGGAAGGTGGCACTGATAGGAAGCACTGATAGGCATTGTGGGTGGGCCTTGATTGGCAGCTGCCTGGGCACAGATTGGCATTCCCTGGTGGTCTAGGGGGGCATACCTGGAGATCCACTGTGGTGGCAATCCTGGGTGGGCATCAGAGGGGGGGCTGCGCTAATAAAATATAAGCACAGACCCCCCCCTTCAGGAGAGCAGCCCATCGTCTCTCCTCTACTCATGTCTGTCAGACACAAGTGAGGAAAAGCCAATCAACGACTCTTCCTGGTTACATCGTGATCAGCCGTAATTGGACACAGCTGATCATGTGGTAAAGCGTCTCCATCGGACTGACACACACCTGGGGGCGCGCATCGGCTTGTTAACCTGCCAACATCATATGATGTCCGGTCAGGATAATGGAACCACTTTGCTGATGTAATTTTGCTATGGCGGGGCGGCAAGTTGTTAAGCAAGCTATACACTTAAAAATGGTCCTTCAGTGTAAGTTGAAGTCGGCAACCAGGTAAGTATTGATAAAGGCCATCTTTATTCATTTCAAAAGAGGACTTGCATTCCAAAATAGAACCATCACTGACATGTTTCAGCCCACAAGTGCTCTAAAGTTTGATTAAAGGCCCTTGTGGGCAAAAATATGTCGGTGTTGGTTCTATTTTGGAACATTAAAATGGTAATATAAGTATTGAACATACCAATTTTTCTAGGTAAATATATTTCTAAAGGTGCTATTGACATGAAATGTTCACCACATGTTGGTAACAATCCATACATACACAGAAACAAAACCAATAGTTCAAAAATGAAGTTGTGTAATAAACTGAAATAACACAGGAAAAAGTATTGCATACATGAAGAAAGGGAGGTGCAAAATGGCATGGGAAGCCAAGACAGTAGCTGAAATCTAACAGTAATTAGAAAAATCCTGCCCCTTGTTAGTGCAAATAATATCAGCTGGTTCAGTCTCAACTAATGCCTTACAAAAAGTTCTCTCAAGGCCTTCACAACCTTATTATTGCAAAACATACTGATGGCATTGGTTACAGAAGGATTTCTAAACTTCTGAATGTTCAGTGAGCACTGTTGGGGCCATAATTCGGAAGTAGAAATGGCTAGATGTCTGACAGAGGAGTGACAAAAATTATCAGAGGAGTTGTCCAAGAGCCAGGACCACTTGTGGAGAACTGCAGAAAGACCTGGAATTAGCAGGTACAATTGTTTCAAAGAAAACAATAAGTAATGCACTCAACCGCCATGGCCTATATGCATGCTCGCCAAGCTGAAGAAAAGCATGACGCTTGTTTAAAATGCACAACATTTAGACAAGCCTGTGAACTACTGGGAGAATATAGTCTGGTCTGATGAGGCCAAAATGTAACCCTTTGGATGTCATAATGCACACCATGTTTGGAGGTGAAATGGCACTGAACATCACCCCAAAAACACCATATCAGTAGTGAAGTTTGGGGTGGGAACATCATGGCGTGGGGCTGTTTTTCAGCATATGGTACTGGCAAACTTTATCATTGAAGGATGGATTTAAAAAAAATGAACCAAGACATTCTCGATAAAAATCTGCTGCCATCTACCAGGATTATGAAGATGAAACGAGGGTGGATATTTCAGCAAGACAATGATCCAAAACACAAAGCCAAGGAAACTCTCAATTAGTTTCAAAGAAAGAGAAAATAAATCTGCTAGAATGGTCCAGCCAATCACCTGACTTGCATCCAATAGAAAATCTATGGGAAGAACTAAAGATCAGGAACCTTCAAGATTTGAAAGACTGTGTGGGGAAAATTGGGCAGAAATCACACCTGAGCAATGCATGCGACTAGTCTCTCCGTGGCAGAAGCAGAAGGAGAGGGCAGAGAGATGAACTCCTCAGTGGGCTTCTGCTTCACTGTCCAGTGACAGGCTGGGGCTGATTTGATGACCAAGTATAAAAAAATTACTTTGTTTGCAGGTTGATGTGGTTCCTGGATATCACAAGACCAGCTGAAAAACATTACAAATATTTTGTCAGATAAAATTGCTTATGTATATGACGGATGTAAGGTTAGCTGGCTAACTGTTTGTTTGAAGTTCCTCTTCAAAGAATCAAATGAAATCAAGCAAGCCACAAATAATCGGATATAAATGAATAGCCCATTAGGACCGATTTACACACGACTGAGAAAATGCAGTGTTTTTTTTATCTGTACAGCATTTTTTTTTTTTTTACGAGATCAGTAAGCGTGCTCTGCATTCAGATAGACATATGGCTCAAAGATGAACGCTTTTGCTGAAAAGTTCAGCTTCAATACAGAGGTTTTTTTTTCCCACACTACTTTATTCCACTAGATGTTCCCAGTCGAATGGCCAGCATCATTCAACCCACTTCCCTGAGCCCAGGTTTCTTGGTATACTTACCTGCAATACCATTGCACAGAGTGGCCCACGAACTTCCTCTTCATGTCCACTGCTGGTGCTTCTTGCTCCTCCTCTTCTCGGTGTGTCACCATAGGAATCCACACCTCTGCCCTGGGTTATGTGCATCTATTGACAAGCACAGTGTGTGGCTCGGCCCTCTCTCTGCTCAAAAGATTTGATTGACAGCAGCAGGAGCCAATGGCATCCACTGCAGACAGGTATAGCGCTGAATCAAGGTCAGGCTCTGGTGAGTGTACAGGCAGCTGAGGGGATGATAAATGCTGGACATTTTTTTTTTTTATGCAGGGAATGCATTAGCGTAAATGTACATCCTTTAGAACTATTTTAATAAGATATAATGAACTTCCTTATGTGTAGCTTTTATAGCTGCCTAGATTTATGCCTCAAATTTGAAGTATCTCTGCAAAGTCACTTTTATATCGTATGTAAGTTAATCACTATTTTTATTTCAGGGAAATGATGGATCACATGGATCAGATCATTGAAACAAAGTAAAAGAATGGGTCACAGTTTGGAACACAGGGAGTGATTTTGAGTATTTTTTCTCAATTGCAGCTCCTGAATAAAACA